>JANHZU010006121.1:25153-39726 GCA_032468055.1 Acrochordus granulatus | reverse complement strand
AAATCATATCACACAAGCAGCCTCTGGTTCGGGGCAGAGAAATTCTTTAGATGTCTTTCATATTTGAAGACTTTTAGGATATGAAGAAGTTGATTGGTAACATTCACCTAACTATCCATTTGCTCAGCCTTTGCCTTTCATAGTTTATTGTGTCAGGTAGAAAGGATATAGTCAGCCAGGTCCGGGAAAGTATGACAAACATTGATCCCAGCCTCATTAATTCAGTTAATATCAATGTATGGCCAAAATGTTCCTGGTAAAGATGCTTGAATGAGTGGATGGATGATCAAATCCAGATGCTCTTGTGTCAAATACATTTTCTATATCTATTTCAACTGGAATGTAGGCCTAGTTTTGATACTGAAACTGCATTGCTTATCTGTGGGATCATCATTACTGGAACAGAGGCTGGAATATTCTCACCCTTGCTGCTTTAAAGGATCAGATTTGTGGCTTCTAGATTATTGTAGATCCACCTCTATTGTTAGAGGTACAGGTGTTCTCTGTGTTGGAACAACTTTAACCAGCTTAGCTGTTTTCCAAATAGGTCCAAGTACTTGGAAAGGATCACTAGAATAGTCCATGCTATGGTAACTTCTCATATAGACTATTGCAATGTATTATATGTGTGGTTGCCCTTGAAAGAAGTTCAGAACTTCAGATAGAACAAACTTTAGTCACATTAGCAGATCTTTCCTATCTGATGTCCTCCAAGTGTATTGAATTGCACCTGCCATCTTTTTTGTTTTTGTTCTGCATGGCCTAGCAAGTTTTAGTTCATCACCTCTGGAGAACAATAAATTACAGAAGGGTAATTTAGCTGCTTATTTTGGAAATACATATATGAGATCCTTCAGAAACCAAACTGTAGGTGAATATAAAAGGACACTGAAAAAGACCCTTATTGATAAATATTGATATTTATTATTTAGATTTATGAAGCTCTAAGCATCATACACAGTACTTCCTTTTCCAATTTTATCCTCACCACTGTTCTATGAGGTTAGTTGGGCTGAAAGTTCATGTTTAACTCAAAGTTATCCAACTAGCTTTTGAGGTCAAATGTAGACTGAAACTGAAATCTTTCTGATTTAAGTCATAACACCATAAATATTCCCATCACAAAATTATAGGAAGGAATAAACAACATTCCAAGTGCTACGTCATGAACAGCTTCTTCTGTTTTTTGATCAACAAGATTTATATTTGACAATAAAATCAAGAACAAATCCAAAGGTGATACCATAGCAAATTATCCAGTAGTAGCTTAAATAGAAGTAGAACTGGGTGATTGTCTAATTTAGTGTTTCTCAGTCTTATAATCTTTACATCCAAGTCAAACATGACAGCAGGAAAGGCAGAGCAAAGTCACAGTACAATAAAGAAATGGGGCACTATGGAAGAGTAAGCATTTGCCCTAACCAAGTCAAGAATGTCCTTGCATAATATTTAATATGCATTGAACCAAAAAGAAAAAGAAAAGCCAGACATTTTCCATCTTTTGGTCATGTCTAAACAATCACTCTAGGGGCTTAAAAGCCCAACTTCATCAACAAGCCAACATTAAGAAGAGTTGCTCAAAATTATTAGACTTGTAGTCAAAGAACTTAGAGGATGGGTAATTTCTCCATTCTCTTCCCTAACTCAAGAAAAAAAATCAACTTTTTAAAATGGCAGAAGTCCCTCTTAAAGTACTCTTTAATACAATAGCACCTGGATTAAACATCAGCTTTGGGTAAGGTAAGAGGTTTATTTATTTATGGATGGTTATGGCAACTTAACTCACAAAAATGTAACTTTGAGTGACGTATAATAATAAAATGCAAACTTTATCCCCAACAATTAAAAAATGACCAGAAATCAACCAAAAGAACAAAACACATGGGGCACACCAATATGTACTCCACTTCCCAAGACAGCTAACATCCTGGCCCCAATGCTTGAGAGAACTTCTAGATCTTCAATGCCTTTCTGAAGGCTGACAGAGTTGGGATCGGTCAAACCTCAGAAGGGGATATTGTTTTGGGAGAAATTCTTTCTTTGCTTGGGATTTAATGAGAGCCTGGGAAGACCAATGAAGAAAGAATTGAGCAAGGACAAGTAGGACAGTCACACATATCTATCGATGCTTCATAACTAAATAACTGTAAGAATGCCATGCTCCAGGCAATCATTTGTTTTCTCCTTTGAATTTATGTCAAAGCAAGTTTCTGCCAATTAATTGAATGGGAACTAGTGGAAAAAATGGAGAAATGTTTCTGTGTCAAATACTGTTGCGAAGAAGCTATCTAGTCCAAAGTGTTCTTAGATCTCAGTTTACTGAAACAAACAAAGTGTTCTTAGATCTCAGTTTACTGAAAACACTACACACTAAAAAGGAAAGATCAGGCCTTCAAGTCAAGTTCAGATCCTGTTAAGTTCACATTTATCTTGACTTGGCAACAATATGAATTTGGGTTAAATTGCCTTCTTCTAGTTTTTCTTTTCAGTCTTCTAGTTTACAAATCTGTAATTCCTGAGTAGTGTCCAATCCATTCCAAACATTAGCTAGGTCCAACTCTGCTGAAGAAATCAGTCAAGGGATTTTCATCACGGTGGCACAATAAATCTGAACAAATACTTGACCCAGAATGCTCAATATAAACTAAAGGACCACTTATTAATGACCAATGCACTTAATCCAAAGTCTTCAGAACAGACTGAAGATTTAATTACAATGTTTCTGGCAGAAATTTGGAGCATTACTGGTGTTCCCTCATTCTTCAACCTCTGTTTAATATTGTACCCTCAGCAGTGAAATGCTCTGGATAACTTTAAATTTGCATATTTTTTTGGTGACATTTTGCTTAATTTGGACTTTTTTTGCCCAATCTTTTGGAGCAACATACCCATCATGAATTATTTAGAAAAACTAATAAAGGTGGGATAAAAATAAAGAAATCTTAAAACAAACTAGAAATTCAGAAGTTGTAGAAAATGTGATATTATTTAGTGATCATCCCAGTGCTTTTTAAAAAGAAATCATTTAGTAGAAGTATCAAAAGTATTGATATGTATAGAAGTATCAAAAGTATTGATATGTATTCCATATGTATCGAATGTAAGATCGGAACTAGAATAGTTTATCCCCAAAGGCCACTCCCTCTGTTCTCTATTCTGATACTCCAGAAAAATAGCAAAAAACATACATGTAATCATCTCCCCAGATGGTGATTTCAATAAATTTGTTATGATAGTGGGAGAATTTTACAGGTAGGTTTTGGAGTGAAACATACTTGTGCTATCAAAATTTGGACCTTCAGCTACAGCAATTTATATAGTCTTAGAGGGCCCTGTTGATTATAGTTAAAGTGCTGAAGACTGCATATGGCCATTGGCTTCCTACTACTATTATATATCCTGTATTTCTTTGAAAGATGGTATACTAAAATATGCTATCTTTGCTTTGTAAATTAATGAACTATGTCTTGTAAATAAAACTTCTTCTTTTGGTTGCCCCCATCAGGGGTTGTCACAACGAATCTTCTGTTTCCATCTTCAGCATCCTCCTCAGAAGTCTTATAAATAAATGAAATCCAAAAAAAAAAAAAACAGAAAAAGAAAGATCTATGCTGCTTCTCAAGCTACACTCATTAATTCAAAACCTTCAAGCCAAGAAAAAATAGAAAATATTTTTTTCTTTTTTTGTAATAACTCTTCAACATTTGAGCATTTGATTATGCAGCAGATTATGCTGATGACACTTGCACACGAGCAATCGACAGGGCAATCAGGCTCCCAGGGGAAGGAATACCTACTTGCTAACTCTTTAAATTTAAGGAGAAATAAGCTTTAAATCCCTGATAATAAATCCACACTTTTTAACCTGTGAACAGAAAGCCAAAGAATCATTTTTATGTTCCTGATCTTATCAGTTCTATCTAAAACAAATCAACTCCATTTAAAATTATTTAGATTGTTCAATTCTCCTACTGAATATCTGATTGAGGTGCAGTTCTGATTTCTCTGGGAATGCCAATCCAACAACTCTTTTGCATCAAAGCTAAACTTTAGTGGGTACAACATTTCATAGATTAGCACTGCACCTCGTACACTTTGGGCAATTAGGGTGGATAACAGTGATATGTTTTTTAGCATTGTCATAAAGCTTTGCTTTGGGTTAAATTCAAACAAGTGACAAAAATCCATGCTTATGAAAACTCAGTTGGTCAAATTAATATTAAAAAAGAGAGAGTTAATGACAAGACAGCTGCTTATAAAGACAAAAGAAGAAGAACAGCTTTGCAGCCATTTGTCTTCTGAATTAACTGACTGGTTAGTTATAGTTTTGCTCGCTAACCAACTTAAACTATAAAAATATGTCATCCTTGTGATCATTCGAGCTACTCTTGTTTGATTGTGCTCCTCATTCAGATTCAACTTCCTTGGATAAAAATACCAGCTCAGGATAACAGTGATATACTACTGGGGTATAGGGGTGAATCATAACAGTCTAATTGATATTTTAATTTCTGTATTCTTCATGAAGGTCAGTCTTGTCCATTATTCATGCCTTTTTGATTGTACTTTTTAAATTAATAGTCTGTTTTCTAGGCAATCAGTGTAGATCATTAAACTGATGTCAGACAACAGATGGAGATGGGTTTCTGATGTAATCTAAGTTATAAGTAAGATATAATCTATCTTTATCTGTTGAAAATTTATTGTGCGTAATTTTCACTTATGTGTGCATGCAGCACACTCCCAATCAGTCCCTCCATCTAGGTGGGACAAGCAGACACGTGTTGCTCAGTGTAACAAGCAACAGTATAGTTTAATGTTATTAGGTATCAGTAAATATTAAAAACAGTAAACTGGGAAACAGCCAGTTTGGTGTAGTGGTTAAAGGCTCAGTCTAGAAATCAGGAGATGATGAGTTCTAGTCCTGCCTTAGGCACAAAGCTAAATGGGTGATCCTAAGCCAGTCACTCTCTCTCAGCCCCAGAATGGAGGCAATGGGAAATCCCTTCTGAAAAAACTTGCCAAGAAAATTGCTTGCTATAACCTGAAGATACACACACACGCATACTGGCAAAACTGCCCCAAAAGTAGGGAAAAGTAGAAACAAAGAAATGACTCCATCTACCAAATTATCTCCTTTGCAGAATAGAGGAGAGATCATCTGCTGTGTTCCTTTCCATCTCTATTCTGCAGTTCTAAGGAACATTAAAGCTGGAACAAGGAAAGGCCACCCCCTTTGGTCTCTCCCTGCTAATTTCCCCGAGTGGCCCTGGAATGTTCTCTGCTGTATCTATAGGTACATCATACAAATAATTGTTACTGAGTCCTCTTCTCTTTCAGCTCATGCCTATTATTCATGTCTGAGAGTTATCCCGTGAAATAACTTTAAAAAAAAGCCTTTGGGGAGAGGAGAAGATCATGTTATAGGTAGTCCTCAATTTACAACCATTCAGTGACTACGTAGATGTTGGAGAGCAAGTTATAAATCCATCCCTCACCATTTGTTTTGAATTGAGAAAGCTCCCTGGATGGGAAGCGAAACGTCCTCAGAAGAGAAAAACTAACATCCAGTTGCCTTTTTGAAAAAAGTTTTTTTTTGCAACCATTCAGTGAATTTGAAATTACAATGGCACTGAATGAAGAGACTTGCCTACAACATCTTCTTCACCTTAAAGTTCATAAAATGTGCCTCTCTGCATGCTCGGTTTTGTAGCCCTGAAAGTTCCTGCTGTTGCAGCAATCCTGTGGTCATGTGACCAAAGTCTGAGCATTTGGCTGCCTGCCCGCAGCGGCAACCACAGGGGCATTGCAACTCCTCTGCCTGCTTATCTCCCTCTGTCTATGCCTTTTTGGCCTCCTCCGTCCTGTGCTCTGCTGCCCCAGATGACCTTCTCCATTGCTGACAAAGCTGCTGAGTGAAGCTGCAGCTGACTTTGTACTTTGTACTGTGAAAAAAAAAGGGGGGGAGGCTGTTTTTGGAGCCCTTTGCAAAGAAATGCTAGTGGCTGGAAAGGACCAAGCCACGAATGGCTTGGATTTGGATGTGTCTTTGGTTAACAACTGATAAAATTCCCTTAATCACCACAATGAGGATTGCTGAGATTGTGGTCGCTAAGTGATGAAGTCATATGATGTCTTGCTTTACAACCACTTCACTTAGTAACCAAAACACTTGTGCCAGTTGTGGTTGCAAGTTGAGGACTACCTATAATGTAGCCTGTGGTTGACTAACGATTATTAATTTCTCTACTGTTGTTCCCTCCATAACTGTTTTGTTGGAAGAATCCTCCGTCATTTCATTTTAAGGTGGTCACCTGTCACACAATATTATGTGAGTACCTGGCTGTTCAGAAAAGAGAAGGTGGGATCACTGATGTGGGAATACCAGAAGGCAGAATAGGAGATAAAGAGCTGGAAAAGATTACACAGTATTAAGATCTTGAAACCGAAACTGAAAGACTTTGGCATAAACCATGGTGGTCTAAGTGGGTGGATTCCATACCAAAAAATATTGGCTGGAACTTAGAAAAATATGCACATTCGCAACATTTCCATCTGTAAATTACAAAAAGCCACACTGCTTGGATCCACACACGTAGTATGCCAACACATTTCGACGTCCCAGGTTCTTGGGAAGAACGCGATGCATGCGCAGGCTAACAGCAACTAAAGAATGAGCAGTTGTGGTTTCATATTTTTGTATCATATAAAAATAATACAAGCAGTCTTCATTTAGGGATCACAGTTGGTACCAGCAACTTGGTCCTTAAGCAAAGCAGTCTCTAAATGAAAGCATGTCTGTGCTTATGATCTCACTTCAGTTTTTTATATTCTAAAGGAAGGAACAAAACACCAAGGGCTCATTGAAGACAGCAAAAAAAAAAGCATAGGTGACAGAAAAAGAAACAACAAAAGAATTCAGCTCTTCTTGTAACTTTCTTTCTAACAAGTGAACATATATACTACAAGGCAACTGTGAAAAATGTGATGAAGAGAAAGGACTGAAGATAGATTGATACATTTAAAGATAATGAAACATTTAATACTTTGAATGAGGACGATCTGATTGAACCTTGATGTTAAGCTTAACTTCAAAGACTGAGAAAAAAATTCAATCTGGAAAACTATAGAATGCCTGGTTTGACATCATTCTGGTAAGATTTTATAACCCTAAAGAAATCTATTGGTAAGAAATTTGTAAACAATGTGGTAACCACCGGAAGTCAGTTTTTCAAGAAAAAAAAGTCTTTCCAGAGTAAATTTATCTCCTTTTAGTGATTAGGTAACTGGCTCAATAGATCGTGAAAATGATGTAGAAGTAATGTATCTTCATTTCAGCAAAGCTTTTGACAAAGTACACTGTAACATTCTGACATTCTAATTAGCAAATTGGTTAAGTGTAGGATGGATGGCATGATAATTAAGTAGATACATAGCTGGGTTGAATACTACTCAAAGAGGACTCATCAGTGGTACTTTATCAAACTGGAAGTAATATCAAGTAGTGTGTCATGGTTCATTCTTGGGGCTTCTGCTTTTCAGTTCTCTTATTAATGGCTTGGACAAAGAGGTGAAGGGAATGTTTATCAAATCTGCAGAGGAAAAAAATGGATGAGATAGCTATTGTCTTAGAAGGTAGAAATAACATTCAGCTCAATATTATTAGGTCAGAAAAATGAAAAAAATTGGATTGAAACAAGTGCATAGGTACTCATTTCAGACACAGGAGGGAAGTTTACAGGTATAGGATGGGAATACCTAGTTTGGTAACAATACATATAAAAAAATATTGGAGCCACAGTTGACTACATACCGAATATGAATTGGCACTGTGATGTTACTGCAAGCAGAGCAAATGCAGTTTTAGGCTGAATGAACATTAGTATACTTTCCAAATCATGGGAAACAAATGATTCTCAGCTGCTCTGTGATGGTCGGGTACCAGTATAAGTATTATGTCCAATGCTGGTCACCACAGTTTAAGGCGTCAGAGAAATTGTAACAGATTTAAAGGACAAAGAAGAGTAAAATGGGGGCTAGAAAATTAATCTTGTAAAAAGAAATGGAAGCAAGTTTAGCCTTGAAAAGACAAGATTAAAAAAGTGGATTGTTAAAATAATTCAAATATTGGGAAAAGTATTCAAATATTAGGAAGAATATCTATAAATATGGGAGCAAGCAAATTAAAAATATGGAAGTCAACTCTGAAATATAACCAGATGATGCAGAAAGTCATGTTTAACCCATAACTAATTTATCGTATATATAAAATATAATTTATCATAGGTAAATTAAAAGACAACTGAGATGATGTGTAAGGGAATTCTGGCAAACAAAGAAATTCTAGTTTGGGTTTTCTCAGAAGACCCCTACTATTTCTGCATGCAACTACTATCTGTAATATATTTCTGTCTTCCTAATCCATCTGCTTTACCTTGCCAGGATATGATGGAACAATGAGTATAAATGGAAGAAATTGTAATTAATAAAACTTCTGTAGGATACAGAGGTACTCTGTGCACAGTGTGTTACCATGAGCATTTTATTACTGCATAAGGTCCCTAAGTTCAAATCTGTAACAGGATTAGCCATAATAGCCATTTTTAAATACCAGAAAGACCATCACAGAGAAGAAAGTCAAGACCTTCATTCCAAAGTGCAAGACATGAAATAATGGCTTCAAATTATAGGAAAGAAGACTCCAATTCAATGTTAGAGAAAATCTTAACAAATTAAAGTAGTTTGAGAGTGGAAGTAGAAATTTGGCGATCTCTCCTTCAGTGGATTGGGAAATAGCATCTGTCTGGAACATCTTAGTGAGGATTCCTACTACGGAGGGCAGGTTCAGGTCAGGGGCAATGTGATCACAATAAACTCAGTGATTCTATGAAAAGGTTGGATAACTTCTCCTTCCCTTTAAATTCTGAATGGAATCCTGTTCCCTTTACTTGTCTGGGTTTTCACCAGCATACAGCAGTAAATCTTAGCCTTCCAGATTTTTGTTGTTGTTCAGTCATGCGGTTGTGTCTGACTCTTCATGACCCCCTGGGCCACAGCATGCCAGGCCTCACTGTCTTGCACTGCCTTCCAGAGTCCACTTCATCCACTGTTGTCTCCTTCTCCTTTTGCCTTCACTCTTTCCCAGCATCATGGTCTTCTCCAATGAGTCCTCTTCCAGATACTTAACCCTTTATTCAGCAATTCTCACAGTGCTTGGAGGCTGTGAAGGGCTGGAGAAGGGAGCAGATAGCAGTTGTGGCTGGGAGAGCCATTGTGCAACCGTGAGTTATCTTTCAATTACACCCTTTTGTGGACCAATGCCCTGTTTACAGTCACCCACACTCTAGTCATCTCATGTCTTAACTACTGCAATGCGTTCTACATGGGGCTGCCTTTAAAAAGTATCTGGAAGCTTTATTCAAAATGCTGCAGCCTGCATGGCTGCAAGTCTAGATTGTCATCTCTCTTGCAGGAGCCGCATTAGTTGATTCAGTCAGATTCTTTTTTCTTTGTGTCCAACCCTTGTACTCTGATCTTGCATTTCTCTTGTACCTATCAGCACTTGGAACTGTCTCGGCTGTTTCTTAAACACTGTCTCTTCTTCTCCTGTATAAGTTTCACTGGCTAGCAGCCTTCAACTTAAACAAGGCCTCCATGGATATGAAGCACAGACACTCCTTTATGCAAGTGGAAAATGATCACCTTATCCAATTCTGGTTGCTGTGGGTATGACGACCAGTGAACATGTCACATATGAAGTGCCCAGAGAGTGAAGCACTCTCCTTACTGAATTTTCATCAGCTATCATATTCTAACCTTGGAATGTACTCAGCTTCTGTTGTGACAGAGGGCATGGTGGCCGAGTGGTTAAGACACTGGGCTTGTCAGCCAGAAGGTCACGAGTAACACGGTGATCTCCTGTTACTTTCTCCAGCTCCTGCCAACCTAGCTGTTTGAAAACATATAAAAATGCAAATGCACTTTTGGTGGGAAAGGTAATAGCGTTCTGTGTTCCTTAGCATGTAGTCATGCCAGCCATATGACCACGGAAGCATCTTCAGACAAACGCTGGCTACCTTGGCTGTGAATTGGAGATGAGCCCTGCCCCCTGGAGTCTGCCATGACTGGGAAGGGAAACCTTTACCTTTACCTCTGTTGTGACAGAAGCAAGACAGAAAGGATGTGCTACTCAGTGGAACCAGAACATTTGTGTCATTGGTCTTTTCATGCCAGTGGTTGTGAAGCCCCATACTTAGCACAGTGTTGAATGCAGCAGTGCCCCTTTAATGGCCAACTAAGAGCTTCATCCATCACTCAGACAGCTATTTTGTCAGCACCAACCAGCTTTATTTATCAGGCCACATGGTTTGTTGAGATATCAAAGGTGGAGGATGGGGGAGAAAGTACATTACTAGATGTCAGAAACCCAGGAGAACATAATTGATGGGCATTATTTAAGCCTCGTCAATTTATAATATTAGTTTTCTTCTTTCTACCAATTAATCTCTCCCTTTCTAGAAGCCATTGAACTATTTTTGCTTCACAGAAACAAAACTCCACAGAAGCAAAATGAACACCACTTGCAGTGAACATAGTTTTGTTTGTAGAGAGACAAACATCCAGGAGGGCATCACTTGGAGCCAATCTCAGCTACTGCTGCTTTGAGGTTTCTTTCAGTAGAAAGTGACATAGAAATGTTTTAAATTAGGATACGTTTTACAGCTATGGGCAAAAACACTGCCTTGCCTATCAGTGGGATAAGAAATTACAAGAATAAGAAGAAAGGAGGGAAAAAAAGAAAAATGAGAAGCAGAGAGGGGAAGGAAGAAGGACAGAATTAAGTCAGAAATAATCCTCTGATTCTAATAGTCAAGAGACTAGCCATTTCTATGAAACAGATGTCACTATCTGGCCCATCAGGGAGCAGATGCTGGGTACCATTCTGTTATTTACTTGATGCTCAATTGTCATTAAACTAGGATACCCAGCAGGGCAATTAAATGGGTTGCTGGGAGTTGTAGTTCAGCCACACTGGAAGGGCCACAGGTATCTAGGCTTCACTATATTTCAGCAAATCATTGTATTTTTTGCCTGTTTTATGCCAATGCTTCTTGAAACTTGTTTTATACTGGCAGCCTCTCCTGAAAATACCTGAGCTTGGGAGAGGAGAATCAACTCAAGGTCAGCCCTGATAAGACCACTTTGTCATTTTCTGTTCCATGACTTACTTGATCTGTGGCTACTTGAGAATCTGCTTTTTGCTTTGGGAAAACAGTTTTTGGAGGATTAAAAAAAGACACATATAGAAAACTTTGGCCTGTGTTCACAGGGTCAACCCATGAGTGAATAATCCCTCAGTGGATTTATTTTTCCTTAGAACAGAAAAAGAAGTAGCTGTGCTTTATTATTGTAACTTTTCATCTTGCCATGCTTTTCTCTATGAGCAGCCTCCCCAGTCAGATTTACTCTCTGAGAAGTCCATTGTAGAATTATTTTACCTCTCTATTCTTTTTCATTCTATGATACCATTTAATATAAAAAGAGCTAATTTCTTCTCATTAGTACTTCAGTAGGCTCCTACCAGCAAAATATTACCTTATTGACTTAGATCAGTATTTCTTAATTTTGGCAACTTTAAGAGGTATGGACTTCAACACCCAGAATTCCCCCAGCCAGCATGCTGCCTAAGGAATTTTGGGAATTGAAGTCACACATTAGATTCAATGGCTGGAAATGTATGGAGCTTCTACCTTGTGCCAGCAAGGGCAGAGAATATTTTCAGCTTCAAGCAAAACTGTACTGTCTCAAGAAGCACGGATAGATTTGCATGGATGAAAGTTGTCATATGTAATCTCATTTCCTAGCATTATACTTGAACGGTTGATAACCATATGCAAATGTTGATGGTCCTGCCTCTCCAGCACAATAGCATGAGAATCTTTGCTAAATGGTCCATGAAACACTGTACAGGGAAATGATAGAGAATGCAACTGATACTATGACCATGCTTATAAATGGGAGTTTATTTTGAAAGATGTCTTTCTTTGTTGAAAGGCAACCCCATACCCCTTAGAAGCAGCCTCTAATATGCATGAAGATAGTAGTCAGTTGTAGAGAGAGGAAAAAAATAATCTAACTGCATGTTGGTTCTTCTTCAACTTTCATCAGCACTCCAAACTTTCATGAGAAATCAATATGAACATATCATTCAGCTATAAAGAATACTAGCAAACCTTTGAAGATCGAAGGGAAACAGTATTTCGGTTTTTTTAATGTGATGTTTTGCAAAATTAATTCAGAGTATATAAGAGTGCAAAGGAGTAAATTATGCAATTAACTCTACAGTTTGGGCCTGATGCTAAAAATTACTAAACTTGTAACATCACTTGAAAATGCTTGGCCTTCAGACAAAACAGCCATCAACAGACACACAGGCATAAACAAAATTTACTCTAGGATTTGAACAGAATGAGCCAAACGAAACTAAATTTTATTCTACTAATTTAATGGCTGCCTCAAGGTTCCAAGAATTTCTCCTTCTAAGTACTAATACTTTTGACCTTGGCATATATCTAACAGTCCTTATGGGGGTTGCCCCTCCTGCATTTGGTCAAATGTAATGATTCTAGGCTAATCCCAATCTTCACACATGGTTTAGTCCTAGTTTTCCCCACATTAACACACCATTCAAAAGAGACAATACAAAAGCTGCAAAATAAGCAAAAAGATCAGAACATCTCCTCACTAGCAACCAACACCCAAATAAACCAGACAAACAATCAAGCAATAAATAACAATTTAATCAAGGAACTAGAAAGGAGAAAGCAAAATCCTCACCCACTCTGACAGAGGTCTGGTGGTGCAGGTGGTTAAGAGCCCAGCTTGCTGGCTGGAAGGTTGGCAGCCCGAGTTCTAGACCCAGCATTGTTGTGCAGCAGGGTGAGCTCCTGCAGTTCTGCCTCACCTCCTCTCATCCTAGCAGTTTGAATGTGTACAAACACAAGTAGATAAATCGGTACTGCCTACTCTGGTAAGAAAGGTGACAATGTCCATGCACCTTTGGCATCTAGTCATGCTGGCCACATGACCATGGAAGCATCCTCAGATGAACACTGGCTCTTCAGCTTAGAAACAGAGATAAGCAGTGAATCCTAGAGTCAGTCACAACTAGCAGGGTAACATTTACCTTTTTTTTTTACTCCCTTCTAGCACTGAAGATGTTACCTATTTGGGCAAGGAAATGTCTGCAAACAAACAACTAAGCTCAGAAAACACCAAGAATTCCATGCCTATGGAGAAGGGCATGTCTTGTCTCAATCCCTCCACTGGACCAGCAATTGTACCAATATCTAACTGGGAACAAATCCAAGCAACTTTGTCTTCCAGCAAATTCCTCAGCACACCCCTTCAGGTAGACCTCTGTCTCCTCCTTCCCCAGGAGGAGATGGGTCATTTTAAAAAGGATTGCTGGGTGATTATCTGCACACCCAATCAGGGCAGACAGGTATTTATGCTTCACAGCCCAAATTTCCTCAAGGTTGGTTTAATAGTAGCTCTTACCCATGTTCTTTGTCTTCTGCCAGTGGCACTTCAAATGTCTCTTCATCAATTCATCCATCTCAATTCCTCTATATACTATGGGTGATGAAAAGGTCTGCAGATTAAGAGAGGTTGCATGGGTGCAATCCTATCCAAAGTCCCACTCACCTTCCTATTCAAAGTGGCATCTAGGAGGTTGGCAGGACTATGCAGCACATCTACAGTTATAAGCCTGAGTTATAGGCTAAATAGTAGGTTAAAATAATTTTAATTAATCAAAGGATTAGGTTCTTAAAGAATGTTAAATTGGGATTGGATGATTTTAAGATGAGAGTTGTATTTTCTATCTATCACTATCTATCTATCTGCAGCAAACATACCTATTATTCTATTTTCCTAGCAACAACAAGCCTGTAAGGTTGGAAGTGGGAACTAATACTTGTACTTTGAATGTGAGTGGAAAACAGATATGGCTTAGATCAACAAATTCATATAGTCTATAATTTTAGCTTAGAGACTGAATTTATATTATGAACCTCATGACTTTATTAGTATTAATTTTTGAATTTCTTTCTACTTCCCCATCACTGGTTTTGGTAACAACTTGTCTGATGAAAAATTTTGGAAACTACAACTTGCCCACTCCTTTGACTGGGTTCACCCAGTACAAACACTGTGCTAGGCTGCCACAGGCTTGGGGAATGTGTGGTTCACTGCATTTTGAAAAAAAAAAATACATATCTTAGTATGTTGTTAGACCTGTGCCATCATGCTAAGCTATTATTTAAGCATGTCATGTTACTTGATAAGAGTAATAACATTTTATTTATATGTTATCTAAAAATTTCATGTTTTTATGTCACTTTGACTGGTTTTATATACAGTGGAGCAAAAAGTGTTTAGTCAGCCACCAATTGTGCAAGTTCTCCCACTTAAAAAGATGAGAGATGCCTGTCGTTGTCATCATAGGTACACCTCAACTATGAGAGACAAAATGTGAAAACAAATCCAGACAATCACATTGTCTGATTCGG
>JANHZU010006120.1:56270-66786 GCA_032468055.1 Acrochordus granulatus | reverse complement strand
CTTTATATTTCACATATTCCATTCAGATTTCTCTGCATCAAATTGTTTTCTAGGAAATCTATCTAGTTCAGGAGTTACTTTGCTGTGTTAAGTGTGAAACTTGTAATATGGAAGCATACCTTTGAATATATATCAGCTATTTCCCTCTCAAGCCCAAAGAACAGAATTCTTCTATCTCCCCACTAACTTAGTTTCAGTTTATTGTTTGGCTCAAAACTGAGTATAGATATGTTTATGTTCAAATATGAATTAAATGGATCTCTTCCCCATTAACAGGTTATTTTTGAGAAAATATTTTAGACTGTATTTTTAATATACAGAAATAGTACAGATTTTCTCACACCCAGCATCCTAATTCTACCAGTGGAGAAAAACAACCTTTGTCAATATAATGAAACAAAGCACATTTCACTGTTTGATTAAATATTAATTGGGTGGTGGTTTAATTAAGAATGGAATTAAATTAAAATTTAATTTGTTAAATTGTCCTTAGTCTTATTTTGCAGTTTCTACAGCTGTGGTTATTTATTAATTTTTGGGTATTTATCCAAACTTGACTACCAGGTCCAAGCTGCAAAACTCCAAGTAGCTGCTAGATTGCTGTCTTCTAGTGGCCCTTCAGATTTTTGTGGTCCAGATCTGGTAGCCTTCCTAAATAGACAAAGAGACTCATACAAAACTGTAGGAACTTTGCATGTGAGCAGTTGGAATAATTTACTCTCTGCTTCTCAGTTTACTTTGTTACAATTTACACTAAAGTCTATTTGCTTGAAGTACTAATAAGTTTAGTAATGGTTTATTATGTGTTCACTCAGTTCATTCCGGAGCTACAAATATTCTCTTTTATTGATTTGCTACATGCTGACAGCCAATTTGTTGTAGTGGTTAAGGCACCAGGCTAGAAATTGGGAGACCGTGAGTTCCAGTCCTGCCATAGACTTAAAGCCAGCTTGGGCTAATTACTCTTTCTCAGGCTTAGAAAGGAGGCAGTGGCAAACCACCTCTGAAAAACTTTGCCAAGAAAACTGCAAGGTCTGGTCCAGGCAGTCTCTGAAAACTGAAAAGAATCAATTCAACTGAATAATGGAAGAAAGACATGCTGTATGTTGTTAGATGCATTATCCTTGTCTGCTAAATTGTTTCTTTTCTGGTGCAAAATAGAGATCACATGACATCCTACTTTCCATTTCTATTATGTTACTCTTTGACTATAAAAGGGTTAAAGGAAGAATAATAACAAAGGTCCTCTCTTTGGGACTTTCCATGCTAATTATCCATAATATAATTTCTAGTAGCTGTGGAAAACTTTCTGTTTTTGATTTATAGATAGATAATGTACTGTATATATTTTTATTAAATCTTTTATCCTCTTTCTTATAGTTCATCTCTCTCTCCCTTTCTGTTTTTAATAAATATCACACTACAGTCTTTTAATAGCTGTATGGCACGGCCAGGGTATTTGCTGTGATCTAGATACAGAGATTGACTGGGAATGGGATGGGTGCAAACTGAATGGGAAATTACCCACAATAATTTTCTAACTCTAACAGGTTTTCATAGAATTGTCTTGCTGAGTTAAATGAAGATACCTCCCAGATAAATGGGAGACAGCAATCTTTCATGCCATCTTTCATCCAAGGCTACTTGGAGTTTTGCAGCATGTATCTAGTAGTCTAGTTTGGATAAATGGGATAAGCAAAACTCAGGGCCTCCTTCTCAGGACATGCTTAACTGGATCCAAATAAGTGAAGTTAGGGTGTTGGGTAAACTTATAAAGAAGCTGATTAACCCCAGGGCTGTCTGAGGCTAAACTAACTTCCCTCAGTCTCCTTGATTATGTGAACTCTTCCTGGTAAGTGAACTGTCTCTTCCTATTCATCTAGGATCTCAGTTATGAACTCTGTTTACTGCCATCCTGGAGTTGCATTAGGGAGTGAAGAAGCAGCAGCAAAGAGTGGGGTTAGGAAAGATTTTCCTTATGCTGTCCCCAATGCCACCAAACCTTATTAAACTCCTCTGAATTTTTAAATGTTTATTTCCTTTGCCCCAAACCAGAGCAACAACAGTTGAATCAGTAACAGTCTCCCAACCAACTTTATAGCACCCAAGAACTTAATAGAAAATGGTGCTCTGTGCTTGACAGGCTCCTTGGGGACTGTGTTATCAGCCCGCAAGGCTGAATTAATTGCCTATGATAGCTGGAGGGAAACAACTTTTTTAGACTCAGTGGGCAAATGAGACCATTCTTAGTCCCTTCACTTGACACCTTTAATTTATTTGTCCTTAAGAAAGATTGATTTAGGCATTTTATGGAAATATATTTCCCTGAAAGGTCTGAGGTTTATTCTAAGTGAATGCAATTGAAGATCAAAGAACAGATCATCCCAATTTAATTGTGGCTCTGCTTGACCTATTGCAAATACATTACTGTCAGTGCTTTGGATTTCAATGACTTAGCCCACTCCAGACAGTGGGACTTGGAGACCAAATCTGGGTATCTCTATTTAGCAGCAGTCTTTGCAGAAAGGGCTGAACTTTTCTCTCTCTCTTCTGCACACACTGTTTTGAAAATAAATGAATAGAGAGGAGTGCATTTTAATTGAGGTAACCTTTAAAAGAAATCTCAATAGGCAAGAGCAGAGCTTTGAATATGGCAGCCGACTTATTGCTTGCACCCCACACAGGGAATCTGAAGTCATTGTGAATCTGTCTGTTGAGATTCTTTGTCATGGCCCCATCACGTGTTGGAGTTGGACTGAAATGATGCTGGAAATTACAAATACGTTATGCCATGTTTGGATTGATTAAGGGGCTAAAACCACTTTCCAACTTTCAGAGAAAGTAGATTGCCTTGCTTTTTGTAGACGACTATTCATCTTCATCAAAACTTGGGAGGCAAATAAAAGTCAAATAGATATTAAATATTCCTTTTACAATGTTTGTAATAATCTTCTTAAAAAGAAGCCAGTGGGGGCAACTATATTAAGGAAAAGGAATTGGAACGCAAATAATTTGTTGCCACAGCTTTAGTGCTATACAAACTACTCTGGTAAACTTTATGAATATTGGAATTAAGTTTTGTGTCAGTTCAGGAAAAAGAAACCTTACTGGATTTTGAAGGGGCTATTTTCTGGTAGTTCAAGGACTATGGTTATAATTACTTTGATGTGTGACTCTATTTTGTGTGAAATTGGTTTCTGCTTAATGGAGAAAAAAGCCACAGTTAAAAAGAGATTTCAGTAGAAAAACACAGAGGAACATAAAAGAATCAGTGCTACTGAAGATGGGTCCAAAAGAGATCTTATTTTCTATTTCTATAGTGCCCACCAAATGTCTGCAGGAAGCACCCAAGTAAGACATTACCACAATGTGCAGCTTCATTCATGTTTCCCAGGACCTAGCATCAAGAAGTCTACTTGGAAACCTTATACTGTCACCCTGACTAGTAGCTAATGTTGATAGCCTTATCTTCTTGTTGTTCAATATGGTGGCCATTATTGAATTTTCTGATTTCAAATTATTAAGTTTAATTTGCAGAAGGAAGTGCCTATTTTTTATCTCCCACTAAGAGCAATCACCTCTGTACCAACACATTTTTAAAAATTATTATCCTGCTCCAGCTGTTAGCCCAACAATCTCCCAAGAATATTCCTGCCAAGAACAAGCACCAAATATTGATGTAAACTTTGAGCTGTTGATATCATTGAAGGACTTCATCCCAATGCTAATTCCAGTTTCAGAACAAGTTCATCTGGTGAGGAAAAGGTTAAATTCCATCTTTTTTCTACTAAGATTGTATGATGATACAAGTGATTCCAAGTTTAGGTTCATAAATCTGGATACTAAATAACAATATAATGTGGTCTTCAAAAAATATTTTTTTAAAAAAGAAAATTTTTAATTTTCTAAAATAACCAAGCAAGTTAGAAGCTTAGTCAGGGTAGGATGTGCAAGGTGGGGCTCAAAACATTCAGCACTTAAGTCTCAAAGAAAAGCGCTCCAGCTGAACTGAGTGACAGATGAATTCAACATATTAGTTGTATATTTTTTATATTTTCGGAGGAGCAAAGGAGTTTTATTAGTTTTATTAGAAGCAGATGCATTCTATATCAATGTAGCTTATTCTTATTCATTAGTCTGATTTTGCTCCTGCTTTGAAACATTTTTCTGTCAGATTTGCACAAATTAGTAAAATTGTCACAAATGTCAAAAATCATATTAGAAGCAGTATTTATCTGAGGTTTTTTAAATGATGGTGTTCACATTCCTATTCAGACATGAAATTCCCTTAGACTGTTTGTTGGAGGATAAATGAAAGAAGCATGTAGAGGCTTTCAGAGCTTAGAGGAAAGATAAAAATTTAATACATTGCTGACATATTTGTCCAAATATGCAACTTTTCTAAGTTGGATTCTTGGATTTAGGGCAATATTTTCTGATAGCAAAGCAGAAAAACAGCATTTGAAGCAGAACTTCACTTTCCTGATCCACACATCTGACCAATTTCTAGTATGTATACTGGTCTATCAAAAATTTTAAGAATTCATGAAATTTGTGTCTTCTATCCTGAAACTTTCAGAAAAATAGTACTGGGGAACTGATTTTGCAGCTGATGGATATCAATAAATCATGATGGCAAAATTCATGAGTAATTTATTAATGGGTCATCTATAGAAAACATATTGAGTTCTGAAAGGACTCTTGTAAGTGCCTGCTTTTATAGAGTGCAAAAAGGCTTTTGATTTCGTAAAATCATATATTAGTTTGGAAGAAAAGATGGAACATCTCTTCTAAAGTTTTTATTGCTTTAACATTCATTCTTGTAAGATAGAACTTTCTGCTGAGAAATTATCTTGACTTTTGCAAATATGATCTGAAGATTATGTATCTTAGAGACTGTCCTCTACCTTCTACAGAAAAGAGCATTTCCCTTGATTTTGTTTTCAGGGCAACATTCATTTGGTGAGGCTTAACTCTGAAATGACATTTTCTGTAAAAATTCAGGAAAACTGGAATCATAATCAATCTGAAATTGAAAAAGTGGGCTATACCATCTAAACAGCTCTCTTGTCAGCCAAAATTTCTCCAGGAGTCTTTTCAAGGATTCAGATCCAACTTTCTGTCCCCACTATATATTTAGTATAAGCTGTGAGGTAAGTTATTCTCTTAATGAAGAGGAATCAGTATTGTTGGCATTCAGAAAAGAAGAGGGGAAAACAAATGTTTTACCAACCTAAACTCCATTCAGTGTTTATAGAGGAAAGATGCTAATCAGTTCTGCTGGTGAAAATATTGTCTGAACAAGGTTATGGTTCTCATGAGTATTACACATTCCAAAACACTCGGCAGCATAGACTGTTTGTTAATGATATGTGGGAATGACTTTGGGAGACTGAGTGAAGAGATGGTGTCTTGAGGAACAGTTAGATCAGAGACGGCATAGCCTTCAGCTGAATAGTGAGTCGAGCAAGAGGCTCAGAAGGGCCTTCCCTAGTTCCTCAGGCTGTAAAGTTGATGACAGGAGATTTGTATTTTCAGATTTGCAAAATTCTGTTAACGTAGCCTTATAATAAAGAACAGTTAGCTCATCTGGTCATGTTTCCTGTCTCATCTGCCTGGTAAGTTGACACACATTAAATTTATGTTGCAGTAGATTTTCATATTTGAAATTAGCTTTAGTTTATACAGATGAATGTCACAAATGTATTACTTTTTTAAAATATATTATTCTGACTGATTATGATCAACTGTGTTTGATTTATAAAAGGAAGGACATAAATGCAAAACTTTGGAGGCCACAGAAGGGAGGAATGAGCAATGATGACTCATGGCATTTTCCTTGGTTTTATGGCAAAACAAAAAATGATAAAATTATTAATAGTGCAAAAGCAGTTGTGTCGTTATCCATCACAAATTATGATGTCATTGAGAGCCTGTCTTCAGAGGTATTATTGCTGTTCCTCTGTCCTGACTCCAGACAACACTTAAAACCATGAATAGTAATGATGAATATGCTTTTGATCTCTCATTATTTTTTTCTTTTTCATTACATACATAGATGATTCCTCCCCACATATCTTCCATTTTTTAAAGTCAGATTTATTTTATAAGACCTAAAACTAAATGAAAAAATTGGGCTGTATGTTTTCTTCTCCTGTGAAGTATTAGGAAATTTTTTACAGCATTATTCAACCAACCAATTTGAAAAATTAAAATTGAATGTCCAGTCATATTATAAAGATCTCATCAGAGGAGCCAGACAAAAAGTGTCTCCCTCACATAAAAAATATGAGATGTAATTTACAGAAACTCACCTTGAGTTGATCATCACCTGGGTCAACAAGGACCATGTTACTTGTTGGAGTTCCTGGACATCCAATGAAAAATGAGCTAAAGGACTCTGGAGAAGGAAATGATAACCCACTCCAGTATCCTTGACAAGAAAACCCCATATAACAAAGAGCTTTAAAAGATATGATGCCAGAAGATGAGCCCCTCAGGTTGGAAGGTATCTAATATGCTGCTGGGGAAGAGCAGAGAGCAATTACAAGTAGCTGTAGAAAGAGTGAAGTGGCTGGGCCAAAGCTGAAATGCTTAGCTGTGGATGTGTCTGGAGGTGAAAGGAAAGTCCAATGCGGTAAAAAAAACAATACTGCATAGGAACCTGGAATGCAAAATTTATGAATCAAGGTAACCTGGATGTGGTCAAACAGGATCTAAGCAGCCTCTTGATAAGGGGCAATGTATATCTGCAATGGGTAAACACTTTTCTTATTGTCTGTGTGTATATAAAATTTCACATATATACATATGTTAATTTCACACACACACAAACATACACACACATATATATTTCTTTTCATGTGTATATTTCATTTTACTTATCCATACAAAATGCCATAATTCAGCTGATAGTTGACTCATGCTATACGACAGGACACAAAGTACAAATAATTCTAAATTAATTCAGAAATATTCTCTAAGTTTTATACATAGTTATCAATGTATGGTAAGTATCATTGTACTTGTTTCAATAGACCATGGTTCTCATTCTCCACTTTACTATATTCCTTTTCTACTGGCTGCATACTTTGGATGCACACTTTACTGTTAAATACATAATTGAATTTGTTTATATTATTTTATTTACTGTTGTCTTGCAAGTACATTGAGAGTTGTTGTACCAGAGTAAAATTCCTTACATGTCTAGCCATGCTTGGCCAATAAAATAATTGAATATGAAGTCTATGTCTGTAGGTAATCTGTTTGTAGGTAATGATTGTTATCAGGTCTTCAATTTATGGTCATAATAAAGTCATGCAGTTGTTACATTTAAATTTCTTAAAAAAAATATTTCTGGAATATGATTCAAAGCTGATTGCACTTGGAAATTCAAAAACATGAAACCACACAATCCTGTCCCCTCCCAAAGCAAAATATAGTCCACAGAGGCACCCATAGAGGGCTATTCAAAAAAAAAAGGGATTGGACAGTTTTTACTTTTTTGACCTTGGCTGTTGAGGCATCTTATATTTCAACCATCTGGAAGGATGTATTTGCATACTTTGCTGTAAATTCCAACAAAGGAAAAGTTGCAATTTAAGTCATATTGGAGAAAGAGGGATATATAATTCTCTTGGGAATCATTGTTTACTGGTATAGAGGAATATAATGTGAATTATCTAACCCATCCCCAAATAGATCAAAAGTAATTTCCCAAGCTGCACATGAAGTATCCACATGCTGCACAAAGGATGTTTTTATTTTTTAAAAAAGCTTTAGTATTTATTTCATGATAATCACCTGTTAAATTGTGTGAAATACTGTTGCTTTTTTTCCTGAAGGTGATATTCTTAGAAAGAAAGCAATCCAACATTTAATTTATGTAATACTGACTTTTTTAAAAAATAATTTTCCCATTTTTAATTAATTATTAATAGTAATGCTTATAGCCATTTAGCACCTGTAGTTTCCTACCCAATGCTTAAGATTTGAAAAATAACTGATCCTTTGCCTCCAAATATTGATAAATTGACCATGTTTGCTACCCCATCCACTTATCTTTGAGAGGAAGCCCCTCTGAATTCAATGGGACCGATTTCTGGGTCAACAAATGCAATGCTAGAATGTAATTATTTATGTGTTTACTGAACTTGAAAGCAAGAGTCCATTAAGTGTAATTGAGAGCAAGCTTGATTGCACTTAATAGGAATTTCTACCATGTAAAAAGCCATAGGATGTCATGGCAATTTGGGAATAGTAATTCAAAGAAAGAGGCTCAAAGAAAATGGAACAATTGTAGTATAGTTTAAAATGAGTTATAGTTTGTTTTAAATAATGCAAGCCTAAGGTTTCCTTTTACAAATATTTTTATTAGAATTTGATAGTAAATCAAAAGTATAAAAATGAACAGAAAAATAAGAAAAAGAAAATTTAAAAAAGAAGTGAAGAAAGAAAAACAGAATTTTGATTTCCACCATTCTTTCTATCAACTAATTACTATCTTATTCTTTCCCCTCCCTTTTTATCCGTTTCTAATCCCCAAATCCATAAATGCTCATTTCTATATTTTCTTTCTTTTCTTTCTTCATACATACACACACACACACACATATATATGAAGAAAGTATATTGCATATAAGGCTTCCAGTCTTTTGTAAAAAATCTTTATAATTTTTTCCTAACCAACTGATCAGCTCTGTCATTTCTTTAAATTCTGTCAATTTTATAATCCAATCCTTTACTGTGGATATTTCATTATTCTTCCATCTTTGTAGGTACAATAGTTTGCCACAGTTACCATATACCATTTCTTTTTCTTCCATCCAATCATATCTAATTCCTGAATACCACCCAGGCAAGTTCCTGAAGTTTTCTTGGCAAGGTTTTTTTTTAAGTGGTTTGCCATTGCTCCTTTCCAAGTTAAGAGAGAAAATGATAACCCCAAGTTGACTTTGTGACTAAAGTAGGACCAAAACTTGCATTCTTCATTTTCTAATCTGATAGCTTAACCACTACAGGTAATCCTTGAACTACGACTGCTCATTTAAGGTTCATATAACCTCCTGGTCACATGATTGCATTTCAGTTATTGGCAGTCAATTGGGAAGCTGGCCAGGAAGATTTCATGTTTCAGGGATGTTGGATATGAGGCCTGTTCTCCCAGTGTGCCAAGGGATTTCTCCTTGCTTCCATGCAGGGAGGAGAAATCCTCCCATGCACTGGAGGAAAGACCTCAAATCTTGCAAAAACACTAGCAAACACCAGTATTCTGAGCCTTTCCTGACACTCGTGTTTGCCAGCATTTCCTTCTACAAAGGAGGGGAAGTTTTTCTGAGTCTTTTGGAGTGCTGGCAAACACCTATGTTTTCATCTTCTGGAGGGAAAAATGCTTGTGAATGCTGGCATTCTGAGCCTTCCAGAACAATGGCATTTATTAGAGTTTTCATCAGATTTGATGTTAGTTTCTTCAGAGTTCCAAGAGATTTCCCATCCAGAGGGGAATTGCACAGTGTGCTAAAGGAACTAATATTAAATCAAGTGAAAATGCTAGTGAACACCATTGGTCTGGCTGAGGCTACCCAGGTATGATGGGAGGCCCTAGCCTCTCTCCACTCCACCATCGCCAGGGTCCTCTTCCTGGTGCTCTGCTTAACAACTGCAACTGGGAGAGCCAGGATTGCAGTCAGTGAGTGAAGCAGTCATGGACCATCTCACTTATCAACTCCACTCAGTGGCTGAGATTTGGGGCCCATCTATAGTTATAAGTGAAGGACTACCTGTACACCATGGCTATCATATACAATATTAGTTTCCCATATTCCTAGTTCAGAATCCATTAAGCCCAATAAAAATAATAGAAGCCTGAGGATTCCAATACAGTGTTCGAAGCTACCAATGTGCTACATGTTTCCACAGTTTTCCCAATTTTTTTTACCATACTTGTAATCTTGTATTTTTAATTTTTATAAATGCTAGGAAGCTAATACCTTGCAAAAGAAAGTGCCAGCAATCAGCATCTTCATAAGATGCTATATGTATAGAATATTAATAAAGAATTCAAAAGGGGTCTTTATAACACTTCTTCTTTACCTATTCTTATTTATCAGTAATGCAGAACACATAGAAAAGATATTCCCTGTTTTGATTAATTATTTAATAAATTTAATAATTATTTAATAAAATATTAATCATCTACTTGATTTCAGTCTCAGTTGAGCCAAAGACTATAGCAAAGGACGAGCTGATGAACAATGCCATATCCCATTTACCTGTTTCTATCTTAATATCTTAATAGTGACCATCCTTCCTTTTTGTTTCTTTTATTATTGATAGAGCCAAACAGGCAGCCTTTTGTGGCATTAGTTTTCCTTGAGAGCCTCAGTTCCTTTTGCACTTGAGTCTTTTTAAATTTCTTTATGTAGACATTAACCACTTGCTGGTAAAATGGGGATTACACCCATTTTCCATTTCCTATAAATTTTCTTTTTAATCTGTGATAAGTCAACAGTTCTCT
>JANHZU010006120.1:27287-37702 GCA_032468055.1 Acrochordus granulatus | reverse complement strand
CTGCTGGCTGATGGGTTTTCATTTTTTTTTTCATACATTGGGAATGGTTTCTATGACTTCAGACATTTGTTATTTATATTGGTGATTTTATTGTTGGTTTTAATTCTCATATTTGTTATGGGATGGTGAAAGCATACACATATCTGCCTGGGAATGGAAAGGATGAACAAAAATTTAACAATATACATTGAAATAATTAAAATAAATTGTGGAATTTAAATAATTCCAACTAATTTTTTATACTTTATGAAAAATATAAAACACATAATAGCTTGGTTCCTATACTTTCAACATAGAAACAATACCATATTGCAAACAAGCTTATGAGATAAACAAAGTTAACACATTTATTGAAGAACTGTATTCGTACTGGAATAAAGTTAGGTCTACTATACTGGGCTGCCAAAACCCACATGATCACTACAAATTACTGCTTCCTGTCTCTCACTCTCATCTAGTGATTGTTTGGATTTTGACAACTTAAGTATAATTCTAATAAAATACTGTTGTTTGTTTTTGTTTACTGCCAGGATGGATTTGTGAAATGTCAAACAAATTGAGGGTATGCATGTATATGTTAGCTAGAATTTTAGGCTTTATTATTAGCATCTTAAAAAGGTGATATTAGCATTTTAGCATGGCAGTCTAGGTGTTTTCTTCTAACTTTAGGAAACCATGTTTTTTTTTCTCTGAGCCAAGGTCATTTTCTTTGATATGCAAAAACTAACCTTTTCAGCAACTGAACAATAGGGAGTGCATTCTGGAACTCCCTGAATACACTTGAAAGTAGGAAGAAAGAAACAAATTTGACAGGGAAACGGATTAATGTAATCCCAGAAATTTGCCTCTTATGAAAGGTTATCTAGAATCAATGTTTTCTATTATTTAATTCTCATATTTAATCAATGTCTTTTGATTAGTTTGTTTGATTAGTTGCTTCCTATTGCATCACATGTGCCAAATCTATGTACTGTATCATTTGTTTTCTGTACCATATATAAAGACTTGATATCCCCCCTTAATAAACACTTCTTGCTTTGCCTGAAATACTTATGGTTTGCATTGTGCTCACTTTCTCTCTCTCTGTGTGTGAAAAAGATGTTTTTCAAAGATATAATTTTTTCTTTCAAATTCAAAGACAAGTTTTCTTTTCAGCTCCATGCTATTTGGGTGCCCGAGTTTCTAGGCAACATGTAGGTGTTCTAAAATGGTTAACTGAACTACTTATATTCTAACTAAAAGCTTTTCTCTCATACCATTTCATTCACAACTAAGAATGGTGTGTAGCAGTCTTCCCCTGCTTTAAAATTTTCCTGGCTACTTTTGACTTCTTCAAGGATAATCTGTGAATTTCTCAATGTAATAGGAAGTGGTTATAATATTTGGCATCTCCTAGCAGCATGAACTCACCTCAGCCTTTCTCTTAGATCATATATTTACAGATTGGAAATCTATTTTTCTCAGTTCTCACATCTACTTCCTTCAGCCATCAACAGTGATCTTCAGAATCTTTACTAAACCATATCTTACTGCACCAAGTGAGTGAGCTTTTGCCTGATTCTTGTCTGAAGATCTGATTAATTAAGTTCTTATTCCTGACACTTTCCCTAATGCATTCCCTTTAATGGCCAATCTAAAGGACTTTCAAACTATCAATCACAAGTATTTCCCTTGCTCATATTAATTATATTTTATTCTTATGCTAGCCTATAAGAACAACAGTTTCTCCCATTTGGCATTTTCAGACTGACAGTTTGATGCCTTGCATCTTAGCTATTACTATTAACAGAACAGCCATGACCATCTTAGACTGACTGCAAAGTAGCAGCAGTATGCTTCTGATCTATTTGTTTACATTATAATCCTTCTTAGAGTGACTAAGAATAATATAAACTGTAATGGAACAGTTTATCTTCAGTGAGGGTAACAAGGATTCTTTCAGTTCTTCAAAATGCCTCACTTAAGACACAACATAGTCTTCTCATGATTCACCCGTTTTTTGCTAGGACAAATCTGAGAAGATTTCATCATGAATTCTGGCAGCTTGAAGAAGTCTTTTGCTGAAATGTTTGGATAATTTAAATGTTTGGTGAGGCTGGGCTGGCTTACTTCCCTCAGGTGAAAGACAGATGAAGGGGGTAGATCCTACCTTAGGGCTTTTAAGTGGGGGGTTTCCCCCTGTGAATCATGTGAGAGAAGAATGATTGGTGGAGAAGAATGAGTGGGCAGTGCATGGTGTTAGAGGGAGGGAAGGAGAAGCTGCCTAAGTCATAGGTGGTAAATACAAGGCAGATGCATCAGCTCCTTGGGCTGGGTATATCCTTCCCACACTGTGGATGGAGTGTATTGGGCCCTTTTAGATGTGCTAGAAAAAAACTAAATTAATGTCATTTTAGAAGGGAAATCAGTGCTTTGCTATTATACAGAAGCAAGAGAGTCATGTACATAGATTAGAAAGTAACATAAGAACAAATGTTACGCTCATACAGTAGCAACAGAGATAAGGTATGCCAATTAGAAGGAGAAATTAGGCTATTCCTTATTAGGAAAATAAAACTTGAAGTTCTAGAATTAGGCATGCACAGACTAGTTGATTAACCCTGATTATAAAACAGCTTTGCACCACTTGCAAGGGGCCAGACACACTCAGTGTCAAATGCTTTTGCCTGTGTGCTAAATAAAACATTTGAACTCTGAATTACAGCATCTGGGGTTTTGGAATGAACTAAAGGAAAGACATATTCTAACATACGGCATGGGAAGGTGAGGTGTAGGGTGGGAATAGTGTCAGGGAGGAAAGAGTGAATGGCAGCATTGAATAGATGATGGGCATGAAGAGACATGATAGTAGACAGGGGAAGGGCCATTTTCAGGAAAGACAACTTCAGATTTAATATTTAATATTATCATGTCTCAGCCTTGTGTTTTCAGCTCCAAAACTTTCAGCTTTCTAAAGCTGTTCTCTGGAGCCTTAGAGGCCCTAAACACTGACTGTTACTACTTTATACTCAATTACCTGTAATAAAGCTTATCCATGATTTGATTGTAGATGAGACTGCCCACTTGGTATGCATCACTGAAACTTGGCTGGGCATCTGTCAGAAATGTGCTGTTCTGGATTTCAAGTGTGGATTTTGCAGTAGGACTCTGGGGTAAACCTGTGGCTATAAGCATTTGGAAGACATGGCCAGAGATAAGACACTCTTTGTAAAATTGAGCTATAAGTATCAATTGGGCTTTATTTTCACTTATCTTTGTCCATGAAGTGTAATTATGGCTCTGCTTGAACAAATTGACACCATGGATGAGGCAGTTCACAGACTGATGGTTCTGGGGGACTTCAATCAACCCTCCCTGGGCCCAGAGTCATAGTTGGCTTGGATGTTCATGGCCACTATGGCAGCCATGGATCTGATACAATTTATTATGGGTCCAACTCACAGTAGGAGCATACCTTCTGAATAAGAAGGGACAGCAGAGCAGTTTTAGAGCATTGTGCACACTATTTTAGGGAGCATGGTGGCCAAGTGGTTAAGATGTTGGCCTTGTTGGCCAGAAAGCTGGCAGCTCAAGTTCAAGACCCAAGTGGCATTGCATAACTGGGTGAGCTCCCATAACTAGCTCCAGCTCCTGACAGTTCGAAAGCATGTAAAAATGCAAGTAGATAAATAGGTATCACCTTTGGTAACAGTGTTCTGTGCACCTTGGCTTACAGTCATGCTGGCCACATGACCTGGGAAGCACATTCAGACAAATGCTGGCTCCCTCAGCTGTGAATCAGAGATGAGCACTGCCCTCTAGAATTAGCCATGATTGGCAGGGGAAACATTTACCTTTGCAGACTATTCTAGGTATCTATAATATAAAATAATTCAGCTTCATTATCTGTCTGGGCAGGTTCTATGAAATGATTGAGGCAAGCCTCGCTTGGTTATCTGGGAAGAGTTGAAACAAGTTGAACCTGAGTAAGAAAACCAGATCTTTATTGTTGGGAAATTGCCAGGTGTCTTGGGTCCATGGCTCTCCTACTCCTCTTATATGGAATGCTTTAGGTATTTCTCACCACTTCTATTTAGCATCTACATGAAGCTTCTGGATGAGAACATTCAGTGGAATGCATTGTGGTATCATCAATATTTGTATTACATTGTTATATATCTCCAGATAGTGCAGGTGATGCCATACAGGTGCTTGTACAGTGTGCAATCCTGGTTACCTGTGTTTTACCTGTGTTACACTGTTGCTGCATAGGTATATTGGCTTCCACTTTTGTTTTGGATGCAAGTCAAAGTGCTGCTTATCACCTTTGAAATCCTGAATGACAATGAGGTGAAGTGATTTCTGGGACTGCCTTTCCCTAATAATATTTGGCCATCCCACCAGGTCAGATACAGTGGGCATGCTAGTCCTCTTTCTCAAATGTTGTCACCTGCTGGGACTTAGGAGGCATGCACTCTCCAAAGCAGGCTCAACCCTTTGGAATAGCCTCTCTCCAAGATCTGGAAGGTCTCTATATGAAGATCTAGATCTTCACTAAAGCATTGACCTAAGATGGGAATGAACTTAACAAATATGGAGTTGATGTGGAAATGTGATTGTGCCATAGTGTGAACTATGATATTTTATTTTGTTTAGTATGGAATTGCTGTTTTATTTCTATGTTTTTATTTGTTGTTATTGTGAGCTGTCTAGGACTGTTGTATGTAAGATGACCGACCATATAAGTTTAATAAATGAACAGATAAATGAAAAAATCTGAATTTCTGGATATTTCACGTCATGCAGATTTCACATAAATAGGAAATTTTGCCCAGAAGCCAGTGCCAAATAAACTTTTGAATACAAGTTGCAAATGTATTTGTTGCAATTAAAATACTTCCCTGAAGACACAGAAATATTTATTAGGCATATTCACCCTAGCTTAAGGTTTTTGTCTCCAAAAAAGCAATACCTATCATTCCTGATGGAGCTCATGTAAAATGTGTAATATTCCCAAAGGCATTATTATGAAGAAGACAAGAGTTTCCAAGAGGTTCAGTTACAAAAAACTTAAATCTGCCTTTCTAGTTAGTCTGCAAAGCCCAACAAAACTCAAAAAAACTCTTAATCTGATCAATCAGCTAGAATTAAAAACCTCTCTCTCTCTCTCTCTGATATGTGGGCTTCTATCAAAAAAGGAGGCAGCCCTAATTTGTCTAAGATTTTTGGCTTCCCAAAAGAATCACTCCCAACACAAAATAGGGTTGGTGAATCAGAAGGAAACTTATCAATTTATTTCATGTTATTTATAAAATGTCTGGCTGCCAAATGATTCTGGGTGGCTACAACCAAAAGATATGAAAATATATAAAAGATGCAACAGACCAGAAGAGCAAAATATTCAAAACAAGACCAAAACAAAACAAAAGGACAATCGCGCTATCCCCAAGACTTGGGAGAACAACCAGGTCTTCAGTACTTTCCTGAATATAATAAGGGTTGAAGTTATACAAATGTCATTTCAGAGGACAGGAACTACAGCAGAGTAGAGATGCACTGGACCGAACCAGATGAGCAGAGATACCCAATGTGTACCCAACGACAGAGATACCTAATGTGTACCCAACGACAGTGTAATAGTATGAAGGAATGACCTTGGGAAGCCAGGAGAGAAACCCCCAGATGGGACAAACAAATTGTAAAATATATCTCAGCCCACAGAACAAGGGAGGATGTGGGAAACCTTTCAGAAGGGACCCTCTCTAGTTTTCTAATGAGTAAAAGGAAAGGAGGGGAGGAATACTTTCAGTTTTGCAAGTGTCTGTTAGTGTAACCTTACAATAAGATAGCCATAGTACTCCTGGTGGTGTCTGTTGTCTGGACTGCCTTTCAGGGCTAACAGATAGGTGGTCCTGCAAATAACCAGGGCCTGAAATCTAAATAAAACAGGCCTAAATATAAAGGAAAATAAAACTAGATGGATGTAATATTATTTTATTTATTTATTTATCACATTTCTATGCTGCCAATTTCTGAAGGCTCTTGGTCGCTTACAAAGGTTGGACATTTTTATACATGATATGAACTGTGGTTTAAAAAAAAGGAATTTTTTGTACTCTGTGTGTCTGTGTTTGTGTATGTCGAGAAATGTTTTTGTCCCTGGAATATTTTCACTGAATAAAGCCTGCAGGATTCTTGATTTTTCCCCCCTTTCTCCTATTTACTCTCCACTATCATCTTAATCGACCTAAAAAACGGCGTATGTGTTCTTCTTAAATCCATGCTCTCACTGTGATAGAGGCAATTACAACTACTACATATCATGATCATTCTGCTATCTATAGAATTAATGAAAATAAAGGTGCCAAGAAGATGTTTCCCTATAAAGGGCAGAATGAATGCACTCCAAACCTCTTCTAATAAAAGTTGTCATCTTCTGGGACCAAGGAAGTATGCCTTCTTTGTTGCAGCCTCTGTCCTTTGGAACAGCATTCTACCAAGGATAGGGATAGCATCTTCTCTCCTGGGGTTCCAAAAAGCTGTTAAATTCTGGCTTTGGTCCCAAACCTGGGTTAAATGAGTTGCTGGGAGGGACATATCATACTTTAATTATTTTAATTATTGTGTTTAGTCCTAGCTGTCTTGTTTCATTTTGTTTATGTTTTTAATTGTTTTAATTAATATATGTTGTAAGCTGCCCAGAGTCTACTAAAGTGGGAGGCTATATTAAATCTAATTAATAATGCTAAATATAAGCATATGACAACACAATGATATGCTTATGGGCTAGTTTAGCAGAATGAAAGTGAAATTGTTTAGATGAAAAACCAAAGAAGTAACGAAAAAGATTTTCCAAAGTGTAACAGTTGGGATTGTCTGAGAAGGAGCTTAACAAAATGGACTTGAGAAAGCTAGAGGGACCATCCCAACATATTCTTGTACATGTGAATGAGTAATCACATTATGTGAATAATGTAGTCACATTAATATGTAACTCTTTAAAGTCTTAACCAAACACAAACCCAAATAATATATTCACACTTTGAAATGCCATAAAATATTTTTGAACTATTCTTTTTTTATAAGCGTATGAGGGAGAAAAAATATGATGAGATGAGGAAAAAAAGAAAGAGAAACATTACCTGGAGATAAAAAAAAGAACATAAGATTTTAAAAGTGAAATATGAATTCCCTGATGCAAGTTTGAGGGAATGTCCATGCATCAGCCCATTGCTTTGTTAGGTGTCAAGCTGGAGACCGGATTTCAATACACCCTTTTCATACATTCCTTGGAGATGTGAGAGCTGAAGGAAGATGTAAGAACTGAAGCTTTCTCTTTCCTCTTGCTACCATTTTAAACATGGCAAATTGTGTGAAAATTGTTCTGCCGAACTGCTGTTGCACTTGAGAAATGGTGGAAGCAATGTAAAATGAGGTGCTACTGGCATATATTCTTTGATAATAAAATTACAGCATAAAAAAGGTGTGCATGTGAGTATTCCCAGTTGATTCCCAGAAAACTTAACGGAAGACTGATTAAGGATAGATTTCCTGATGTTTTACTAGCACCTGTGGTTTGCATCTATAGAAGCATCAGAGGCACAGCAGACTACCTTGCCTCTGAAAATGCCAGCCACAAAAATATCAGGATATCTGTTGTCTAAACCACACTGTTCAAGAGATACAAGCTATGAAAGCCTACACTAGTAAACAGTGCATTTATTTATTTATTTATTTAAATAAATTTATATGCCACCGAACTCAGAAATTACTTTTGGCGGTTCACATTAAAAACATAAAATACAATAGATGAAACAATTAAAACCCATAAGAGAGAGAACCCATAAGGAGAGGGGAGGCTCAGAAATACATATATGGGGAAGGAGAACAATAGGAAGCCACTAACCACCCAAGATATTGTACCCCCATTGGAGCCCCATGCCAGCTGGCAGGGCCAGGTCTTAAGGCCCTTTTGGAAGGCTTCAAGGGTGGGTGCAGACCGCACCTTTGGGTGAAGGATGTTCCACAGAGCAGGAACAACATCAGGAAAGGCTCTTCTTCTTGACATTACCAAATGAAATTCCGTGACTGATGGGATCTGAAGGAAGTCTCTTCTGCTGGATCTGGAACAGGTTGTTCCGATTGTGGAGAGATCCTTCCTCATATAACCCAGTCCCATGCCATGAAGGGCTTTGAAGGTCAAAACCAATACCTTGAATTGCACCCAGAAGCAAACTGGCAGTCAATGCTGCTTGTGGAATAAAGGTGTTACGTAGGCCATTTTTTGGCCCTTTAAAAACATCTACGCAGCTGCTTTCTTCACCAGCTGTAGCCTCCAGATGCTCTTCAAGGGCAGCCCCATGTAGAGTGCATTGTAATAATACAACAAAAAGATGACAAGGGCATGAGTGACTGAGTGGAGGGACCCCTGGTCCAGGAAAGGGCACAACTGGTGAACAACACAAAGTTTCTCAAAGGCCCTCCTAGTCACGACTGCTACCTGCTGTTTGAGCAGGAGTTGCAAGTCCAGGAGAACTCCAGATTGTGCACAGGATCTGACTGGGCAGTGCCATCCCTTCTAGACTTAAAGATGTTAAAGTCCCAGATACAGAACTCCCAGACCACAAAGCCACTCAGTCTTGCCAGGGTTCAACTGAAGCCTGTTGTCCCCCATCCAGACTTGTACAGTCTCCAGACTTGTCCCCCATCCAGACTTGTACAGTCTCCTGCATCAGGGCTGAGATAGCATCACTTGGGTCACTAGGGATGGAGATCTACATCTGATGAGATATCATCAGTACACTGATGATACCTCACCCCTGGCAACAGATGATCTTACCCAGAGGTTTCATGTAGATGTTAAAAAGGAAAGGAGAAAGTACTGAACCCTGCGGCACACCACAAAGTAGCAGCTGAGGACTGGACTTCTCTCTCTCTGCTAACTCCGATTGGGACTGGTCTTGGAGAAAGGAGCCAAATCAGTGCAAAACTGCACTGCCCAGCCCCAGTCGCCCCAAAGGATACCATGGTCAGTGGTATTGAAAGCTGCTGAGAGATCAAGGAGAGCCAGGATGGATGCACTTCTCACCAAAGAACATCAACAAGTGCGACCAATGCTGTCTCTGTCCCATAGCCAGGCCTGAACCCAGACTGAAATGGGTCCAGATATTCTGCTTCCTCCAGGATCTTCTGTAGTTGCTGTGCAACCACCTTCTCAACCACCTTCTCAACTACCTTCCCTAAAAAGGATAGGTGGGGGACTGGATGATAATTGCCCAGACAAGTGGAGTCCAATGATTTTTTTTAGCAGTGGACAGACCTGGGCCTCCTTAAAAGGTCTCAGAAATATCTCCTCTTGCAGTGAGGAATTTATCACTGCATGGATGAATTCGTTATTAGTCACCATCCTTGCAGCTTTCACCAAGCAGGAGAGACATGGATCTAATTGGCAAGTGGTTGCACTGACAGTAACAAGGAGCCTGTTCACTTCATCAGGGGCAACCGGATCAAAATGCTCTGAAATGCTCATTTTTGCCCTTCAGCAAGAGTTAATAGCCCTTGAAGAATAGCCTGGTACTGTGGATATAGTCACCAACTAAAAGTAGCTGTCTGGAGTTTCTCCAACCCCACTAAGAATAGCTTCAGCAACATTTCTGGTGATGGAGATATCTTTTTCACATAAATATTCTGAGATCTGGAAAGGGCCCTTGAAGTGACTTCCATAAGCATTTTAGTAGGTGGCTTCATTCCAAACAATGAAGATTTGGAGAAGTACTTCACATAACATGCCAAGAGCATCTCCAAATAGTTTGTACAGATCTGTTAATAGGTATAAATAAACCTCTGTTAAAACCATTTAAGGTGTTGGGTGTCTTATGCTAGCGAATGCCACATTTTAATTGTATGCAATGTGTAGAACTGTTTCCTTTTGCCTGTTAATGCTCTCCCAAAATTCAGTTTAATTCTAAGTTCTGTTATTATGTGTCTAGCAGAAAATTGCTTTCTTTTCATTTTTGCTACAGATTGCATGTTAGAAAATCCTATAGTTTCCTCCCTTACTTGACTTTTTTCTACTAAAAACATCAAATATTGAAACTGTTCTTTAAATGGCAGCTTTAGTTTCTTTTATTTGACCTTTTATTCACACTTTTCAGCTCCCCTATAATCTTTTAAAATCCAATAATCAAAGATGCACGTAAAACTCCAAGCGTTACAGTTTTGTATAGAAAAATGTACAATATTTCTTTAGTATTCCTAACATTTTTTTTCTTAAAACATCATCCAGTAGTTCAATCTGTTCAAAGAGTTATCCTTGCTGATTCCAAGGCACTTTCCTATTCAGTGACCAAAAGCATAAGGATCCACTCCAGGTTTGGAAAGTGAGGGATCCTTTTCTGCAAAAGATCCCAAACATCTCAGAAACCCCCCCAAACAAA
>JANHZU010006120.1:4429-19941 GCA_032468055.1 Acrochordus granulatus | reverse complement strand
TTTTGGATTAAAGGTGAAACATCTTCTACTTAAAAAAATCCAATCCAGATGCCTGTTTTTTAAACTTTTGTTGCGATGTAATTACCCTGGATGAATGAGAGTCTTCACAGACATGATTATTCCCAATCTCATTTTGGGAATAACTGAACAGTTCTCTTGCGATTGGGAATAATATTTTCTCTTCTAAATCCTATACCTGGAAGATGATATATCTCACCATTTCCGTCAGCATGCAATGTAGCCATAATTTGAAACTCTCTAGCTGCATAGTTGAGAAGGCTCTGATGGAATTCTTCTAAAAATATTTCTGAATTATTATGAATTGCTGTCATTCTAATTACATTATTCTCCCAATAAAAAGATATTCACATCACACTATGTTTTCCTGACACCTATAGAAAAAGGAAAGAAATACATTTTCACTGAAACTACCTCATAATGTATAGTATGTATTTCTTCTTAGCAAGAATAGACAGTCCTTTCTAGCATGAAAACCTGATAAACAAAATCCTTCCTAAGAACCAAATATGAGTTCACAGGTGGGGGGTCAAAAAAGTCAAGAGGGCAGCTGCAACTGCACAATTGAAGTAGCATCCCTTTTATCCGTATTACACGTATGATACATAAAGAAAGCAGAGAGCTTTGATCACACGTTTGCAGTAATCATTTGGGCATCCCCCCCCGTGGATACACCTGTGTCAATATTACATGGGAATCATTTCACTAATTTGCATTCTAGTAAATGTTGAGTCAGAAGTTCTCGTCTATAATAGTTTGGTACTTCTATAAGCATACCTGACTTTTGTAAAATAGAGAGATATGGAAGAGCTCCTTCAATCACCTTGATTTTACAAAGTAAATTGTGAATTTTTTGGGGGGGGAATTTTTTTGGGGAAGCAAACACTGGTCTACTCATAGGTGTCTGGAAGAATGGAAAATGGGTAAGGAAAATGCTGAAATGTGTTGCAATGTCACAATATATATATTTCATCCTTTTTAATCATTGCATTTTGAATAGGAGGCCTGTATCTCTGCCAGATTTATTTTTATAAATGCTTGCTGGCCTAAAAAGCTGCCCGCTGAAGCAATGAGCTGTAGTCTCTTTACATTGGAGCTGGATACAAATCATATGGGCTTCCAAATTCCTCACTAAATTTGTGGGCAGAGAAATTGGGTTAGTTTTCTGGATTTCTCTAGAGGAAGTGTTTCTGCAACAAATTCTCAAGAACAACATTCCCTGTATCAGTAAAAAAGTTTAGTAGAAAAATTTCTCGATGTCTTTCCTTATCATTTAATCAAGCGTGGAGGCTGAAGCTTGTTGTTGCTCAGGGAGAGTGAAAGTGAGGTCACTGACCATCCTGTAAACTGTATGTTACTTTCTACACATTAAAGTCTTCAAAATCCCTTCTCCTTAGAAAACATTTCTAAACCAATTACTGCACCGATCAAATGGAATAATAATGAGTAGGAAAACATGCACGATAAAAAAAATCAGCCATTACTAATGATAATACAGTTTTTATTGCTTTCATTAGTTTTTACTATCACTGCATTCTTACTCTCAGTCATAGATTTAGAATCAAAACATGGGAAGGAAAGTGCCTTCCCCCTTCTACTAATTGAAAACTGGGGGATGCAGTTGAAGAAGGAACTGTATAGCCCCACAGTTGGTGATCAGTGTGCTGGTCTTACTCTTCTGAGGTGTGTAGCAAGATTACAACCCCAGAAACAAATACTAAAAAAGTATTTTTAAGAGATAGCATTCATTGTATTTTCTAATAAAATACCCAATAGCAGGAGAAACATGAATGGACATTGGGCTAAGAATTAGATTTAAATGGCAAATTTAAGTAAAGGGAGAATTAATTGGAAATTGCATCATCTCATTGCTCTGTAAGCTATGTTGCCCTACCTGGACCTAGGGTGAGAGATGAGTGACAGATGATGGAATGGTCTTCACATGGTCCTGTGTCTATTCCTCACTTGGCCTATTGTTAATAAAATAAGTGTTTGTGTTTAAAACAGAAGGGACATTTCTTGTTTTGTTCACTCTTGTTAAAGTATTTCCCTCGTGTAGTTTAGATAAGAAGGAGGCTTTTCTGTACTCATGTATTTATTAATTAATCAATCTATTTACTTTACATATTGTCTTCTATAAATAGAAGAATGTCCACTAGCATTCCTTATTGGCTGTGAGAAGTCTACAGTATGCTGCATACAAGAAGTCTACAGTATGCTGCAAACAGTATACATGCATACAGTATGCTCATATGTAATGAGCATTTCTGGAGGCTTCTAATTTATGGCAACTGGACTTAGTTCTTTGTTGTTTATAGGAGCTTTTTATCTTACCATAAAATCTTCATCAGCTGTGGGGAATCAGGTGGAGGGTAAAAGTCAATAAATGTTAAAACTAACTCACCCCAAACTCTTCCTTTTGATTCAGTCTTAATCCAAAATGTAATGAGCATTTTATTTTATTACTTAATCCAAAATGCAATGAGCATTTTATTTTACTTTTAATGGGATGTTCTGCAACATAATTGCTTAGTACACTTTCAGCTCTCTGCTTATATTCAGGGGCATATTTTCCTACAAGGGCTTCTGCTAAATTCAGATCTCCAGTATCAATTCTTCCAAAATGGACTTGAGCCTCATAGAAAAGTGGAAAAGGAACTGGGTAAATTTTTGAACATATCCAGATTAAAATAATATAAACAACATGGTCTTATTTATTAATTTGCTGGCCATAGATGTTTAAATGCATTTGATTTTTTTCCCCTCTAAAACTGCAAAGATTTTATTCTTTTGAAGACTTCACTTTTGGAGTGTCTTCATTCAAAGTTACTCTACTCATTTTCCTGAAGATTTGAAAAATAAAAAAAACTTCTGGTAAATCTTCCTTGGGTCTTTTACACTCAAGATGATGGGCTTTAATTAAACATCCCTCCTGAGTTTCCTTATTTCTAAGAGGAAGGAATGAAGTTAATTGTCTGTGTATTCTGCTTTAATAGAGATCTCCAAAGCTTCCTGTTTTCATTTATTTGCTCAGTACTCCACCAAATAAACTAACTCATATCAACCGTAGTTTGTATTTTGTTATAACGAAAACATTAGCTTATTCCTTGCCTTTAAGATTAGAAAGTTACATAGGGTTAAACCTGACTTATACTTCAATGAGAGACCACCAAGAAATATCTGAACTATAAACCAGATTAGAAAATTAGGGAAATGAGGTGTGAGGAAGGAAAACATTGGAAACCCACTATTATTACTCAGAAAACTTACAAAATACATGTTGTATGCATGAAATATCCAGAAATCAAACTTAACTTTAAGACTTTACTTGCCTTAGTCAGATATGAATAGGCTTATCATATTTAAACTTCAAATGTCCAGATGACCACTAGATAGCACTAAAGAGATCAAGATTATTTTAACCTCTTGCTACTATTTATTGGTTGTTTGGAAGCCAATTACATGGTATCTTTAGTCTGACCAGATTATAATATTCTGACCAATGCCACTCATATACAGAAAACCTCTTGATTTTAGAGGATTGTATGAAAAAGGGAGGCTAAAGACTCTGAACCAGCTTAATTTTATGATATGTAATGTTTATAGGTTAACGGACTTTATCTTAATTACGATTTTTAATCAGCTTAACATTCTTCTGTCTGCTACTCATTCTACTCTTTGTTGTAATGTTTCTTATTTCCATTTCTGTTTTTTATATTCTTTGTTTTAAGACATCTTTATATTTTTAAAATGCTGTTTCTTCATACCATCTAGCTTATTTTGCTTTTGATACATTCTTCTTCCTCACAGCTCTTCAACCTCTAATAAAGCTTGATTTAATGGTCATTTATTACCTTCTGATTTATAAATATCTTTATCCATAGAAAATTTCTATTCGCATTCATTTTCTCTCCATGACAGTATTAACAGCATGACAAAATGTATTTGGACCATTATATGATATTAAACAAATAATAGGTATATGGATATATTACTATCCCAAATACAACAGTGGAAGATTACAGAGCATTCAATCAGAAAACTGAACACAATGATACTTCATACTTTTCTTTCTTTTTTGATAAAACAATACTAAATTCTACTTCTATAGAAAAAAATGGAATTCTTTCAGAATTCTTATTCCTTTCTGATAGAAATTGTCTGTATACTAGATTTAAGTAAAATATGTTTTTAAGCTATGATTTTTTTTTTAGTATCTGAAATAATACATGTTAATCCATAATATAGGAATGTTTCCCTTCAGGAGTTAGCATGAAATATAAACAAATGGTATTTGCTGTTTTAGGATTCATTTAAATACTAAGATGCTTGCTAGCTTGACTGATTGCATTCTTGAATGCCTTGCAATGCTATATACTCCTTCCAGCTTAAATTATAATGCAGCCATTTTAATATCAATGTAACATATCAAGAAAAAGTAAAAATGCTTAAAACTCTTTCAACAATAGGGATGGTTATTAATTTATTGGAGAGGATTATATAGGATAGAGGCCACAATTAAAAAAAATTGTTCCTCTTAATTTTCATGTTGTTAATATCAAATCATCAGTAAAGGCATCTAATGTTAATTTAATAAATGCTCAATTTGTACACTTAAAACTTTAAAGACCAAAACCAACTATTTGAACTAGAATTAGAAATACATCAATAATCAGTACAGCAGTACAGAATGTTTGTGGTATAATACATTTTTCTTCCAATAATTATATTTTGTATTAAGTTCTAAATTAATTTCAAAAATATAACAATATTTTTATCTGAATAAAATTTGTACAGGGATAGGCAGCTTTCTGGGCAGTTCAGATGTCTTCAATGATTTCCACAACATCCTCACCACTCATCATGTTGGCTATTTACTTACTTACATACTTACTAGATGAAAGAAGTTAACACCTAATTTGTTTTGGCCTTTTGGGAGTTGAGACCTGCACAGTAAGCAATTTTATGGACGGTATCTATAAAGATATTTGGATAGTTAAACATGAAAATCATTTATTTCCATAAAAAAATTATTTTCTTTCTCTCCTTTATCTGAATACTTAAGATATAGTAACTTAGAAACTTCTTTAAACAGACATGAAATCAGTAAAGAAACAATTTTCCAGGAAGCCTAATATCTAATTAAGTATGCTTCTGAAGCTTTGAATTCTATTTCTGAACAGAAATACTGGGTCCCCATGGAAGTTTATTTGACAGAATGTCCCACTTTACTTTTCATATAACTGTATGTATGAATGAACTGTCAGTCAGTAAAATCTCTGTCTAATTTCTAGGTTTTATATGACACAGCTCTATAATTATCTACGTTTATTGATTCAGAAAAAATTGCCATTATATGCATTTGAACTGCATTCATTTTGTAGTTCTGAATTAGCAATCTGTTAAAAATCTAATTCATTCTGTTGTGACAACTAAAGGTGTGTTTCTTAAAAATAAATGTGGAAAATACATACACAGGGCTCTAAAAGGCAGCTATTTCATTAAACAATAGATGCTTTAAAATTCAGAGAGTGCTGGGGGAAAAAGAAACAAAATGAAAGCAAATCAGATCACGTATTTTACTGCCTGAATTCTGACACTTTAACATTGTATTATTATTTGTTCTGGATTTTGAATTCTGAGTAAGTCTCCTTTTTTAAAAAAATACATTTTATTAAAGTTTTGAAGAGAACATAAACACTAATACAAACTAATATAAAATAGAAATAACAAAAAGAAAAAAGAAAAGAAAAGTGAAGTGAGAAAGCATAAAAATAAATAGAAGAAGCTTCCAATTTACTCTGCAGCGAATATAAGTATGATTACAAAATTACCGATTACTCTATGAATATAAAAAAGCTCCACATTTTTGTATTATCCATTTTTATAATTGTTTTATTTAGCTTCATGCAAAAAGTCTCTAAGGGATATCCAGTCAGTCATAAATGTAGATATTGTCATTTATCTGATTAAGAAAGTTAATTTAGCCATCTTTGCAAGCTCCATCATCTTCACCAACTTCACAGTAAGTACCCCTTACTGTGGGTAGTGTTGAACATTACTTCTGAGTCAGATTCCATGTGACATCTGATGCTTTCATTCCTGCACAATGTTTGGTTTTCTTGGGCTACAAAGGATTACGCCTCAGTGCTAGAAAGTATAATATTGTGACAGTGAAGATCATTTTAAAGACTTCTGTTGGAAACTTTTCAGTTTAATCATAAAAGATCCCACAGCAGGCTATTCTCAGTGTGGGATTCTTAACTTGTGGAGTTTGTTCTGTTCATCATCCTGGAATGTGCTGACACTACAGGCAAGCTTCAAGGCTTGTTTGTTCTCTCAGATTCTCCCAGGGGTGGGAGGGTTGGCTTGTGAAGGAGCGTGTGAACAATGTAAATGTAATAATTAATACTTCTTTCTTACTTCTGAAAGTAGACTTAGATAGCTATATGGGAAGAAGCTAAAGATACAGTGAGACAAACACAGCATATCTGTTCTGCTAATACAAATGAAAATCTTCACGTTGCATCACATGGCTCCTGCATAGTGACCTCAGAATGTCACCATATTTATCTAGAGAGTAAAAACAAAAAAGAATAGACGTTGTCAATTGCTAGGTCAATTTGTTTTACATTGTCAATTGCTAGGTCAATTCTAGCCAAGACCTTCCTGGCCTAGTCACTCTCAAAACTGACTTATTATTTTCAGCAAGTTTTAATTCTAACTTATAAGGGTACTAGTTGATGGTGATATGGGAAAAGCCCTTTTCTGTGGTGGTATTTATGTGGTGCCCTATATAGAAAGATCTTCCTTTTATGATTCATCAGACCCCAATGCTGATAAGTTCTGATATCTTTTCTGTTGGCCTTCTTCAACTGTTCCATATTTAAGGTGTTTTGATTCCTTTCTTGATGCTTTAACACATTTAAAAATGTTTTGCATTTATTTTTATCTTGCATATTTTAGCATCTTTATAAGCCACATTGGAATTTTCAAATATGAAGTGGTATATATTATTATAACTAGTATTATCACGGCCATAAAAACATCTGGTAAGCAAAACTTTAATTACTTCAATTTTTTTCTCTTCCCTTCAATCAGTTAGATAATTTTATATTCTATGTTTAGCATGCAAGAAGCAAATTATTTACAGTAGATGATGATGCATATCAATTAATTTACCCTAAAATGTGTAAATTAATTTTAAATTAAAATTTATTTAAATTAAATTTACCCTAAAATGTGGTATGCAATCCTAGATGCATTTGATGCTTCCCTTGAGCATTGTGTTAAATGGATCCTTAATATTTGTCACAAAGATGGTGTGCCACAGACATGAAGGTGTTACTCTTCTATCTTTAATTCTGTTACTAATTAAACATGAAACACACTGATGTGAAAAAAAATCCTTTTCACCTCCAAGCTTAAAACTAAGAGAGTGACATAGGAATTTACATGCTCCCTCTTAAAATAACTAATAATTTGGTAAACTAAATCACACATTTTCTAAAGGGATGCTTCATAAAGAAAGCTTGCAATGAAGTACTGACATCTTTGGTCAAAAGAAATACTAGAAATCAAAAGCTCAGATTTGATGAAGTGATTTGCTTCAGGCACTTAAAGAATCTCATAATCTGGCTACACACATTTCATCTAATGCATTGGTGAAGTGCTCACTTTCCTTTAACTCACCTCATTTGTAAAAGATGAGGGTGAAACTGAAAGCAATCTAACCAAAAAGAGAGTGGGAGCGTATTTCGGTTTAGAAGGGCAAAGGGATAGGAATGGGAAATTAATTTGCCAGTTGTGACTGATAAAATATCTATTTTATAAAGTCTAGAGAAATCTCTCTGTGTGCTTGTACGCTGGCTACAATTTGGGAATACGGGTGATGGCTCAATATTGCAGGAATGGGGGAGAGTGTAAAAAAGCCAGGAAAATTCCTTTTGTTTTGCAAGAAGTGAAGGATATTTTCAACAAAAAGAGCAAGAATTAGCCCAGGATTACTCTGATTTCACTAAATAAATTATTGCAACTAATTACCATGTTAATAAATAAAAGTATAGCAACTAACTGCCATTTCAGTGATTTGAAGAACAGCAATTCCTTCCCTAGAAGGTGTGCTAATAAAAAAAGCATCACTTCTCAATTTAATTTGGGTTAGAAGAAATAGAGTATCAGAACACCACTGAACTGAATGAGTTATGAACCAGGCTAAACATTATCTTCTCATCATTCCCAATATGGAAAAGCTACCCTACCAATAACAAGATAAAAGCAGAGCTCAGAGTGTAAGGCAAAACATCAGGGAACTTCTCCACGATATGCTAAACCTCTCACAGAATCTACAGCATTTGTGCCACACTCTCCATGATTGCATAATCATGAAAGATTTAAAAAAAAAAATCTGAGGAAAGGAATATTAATCCTGTTATCTCCCCAACTCAATAAAACAGTTCTGGTATGTGAAGCAGTAGGATATATTCAGTGCAGTGCAGAAGTGAGACTCAAAGGGGCAATCTCTTGATTTGCAGTTCAGCCTAGGTGACAGTAACAACAAAAAAGAGATTGAGTATGAAAACAGTTCGCCCTTCGGCTGAAATAATTTATTATACGATATGTAGTGGTAAGTGTATTTTTCAGGACAGTGGTTAAACTTATTTAAATTAATACTGAAAACTGTGAAGAGGTGATATCTGTTAATGTTCAGGTTGTCTGGCTTAAAGTTGAGAGGAATTAATTTGAATGGTTCTCAATGCCTTGCTTAATGTTCCAGATATAATGTGAGGAGTTTTTCTTAATAATAAAAGGGATGGAATTTTTTTCTTTTTTGCTTTGTTCCTAAGTACATGGTATTTTAGTCAGTTGGCATAAACTGATTTTTCTGTTTATTTCTCCTTTCCTCTTCATCATTTTCAAAATACTACTTGCTATAGAAGAGGTTGAAGTGAATTGAAAGTTAAGAAATTAACACCATAAAAATGCTACTGAGAAGTAGAATAAGGATGGGTCTCATGACCATTTTAATGTGAGAAATAGCCCCAAATACCAATATGAATAGAATTAAGAAAGGATTGCTATCCAGTCAGGATCAAAAATTGGCTTGTTTCATTGTGTTAAAATCATTAGATTCCCTCATAAAACCCATTACCAACAGTAGACTTCATCCACAACTGTGACTGTTAATTTTTACACCGAAACAAACATATCCAGGCTAGATTCATATGTAATCCTAACCCATGATTTTTACCCCTAGCTTGTTGATTACTGTGCAGCTTGGTTCATACTAAGCTATAATGGCTGAGCTGGTACATAACACGAACCCAGATGGTTGATAATTTAAAATTACATGATAATTTAAGCCATATTCATCCCTTCTTAGATAGGATATGATGTATGTGGAAGAGAAAGAGAGGAAGTAAGAGAAAGATTGCATGTTCTGATTCAAGACTATTATTGCCTAAAACAAACAGTAGTATTCCGAGACAATGAACAACATATTTTAGTCTCTGTTATTTTAGGACCTAGATGAACAACAAAGAGAAAGGCCTTTGCTTATAACCTAGAAAGTGTGAGTTATAAGGTTATAAACCCATTTAATAACATGGAAACTTCATCATAAATGCTAAATCCCAACTATAATAGAAAATCATTCTAAGGCAGCAATATATCCCTTCTGAGAATCAAAAATACTTGTGATATCAAAATGAAAATTGGATGGATTACCCCTAATCCTCAAGTGTTCATTGTAAGAACTGATGATTTGCACTTCTTTGTACTGAATAATTCAGAAGAAAAGTCAGGCTGAAAGTTTGATTGACAGACAGACTTTAGTTGTCCTGTTCAGCCTCCATGTTTTATTTCCCATGTAAGTGACCCATTTCTGTGTGTCCATAGACACACTTAACTACCTCTCCACCCAAACACACATTAATCTTGTGAATTATCAAGCTGCAGTGCATACCTTTTTAGAAGTGGGCTGATTGAAGATGTTTAATCAGCAGTTTCACTGATGAATATTCATTTTGATTATTTTAAAATTGGATCATATAGCCATCTGTTGCCTGCTTCTTAGGCTCAATCACTTTTGTCTGACATCTTTTAATTTTTTGGCGGACAAGTGCTGTTTGATCAGTTGAACCTTATAAGCATAGCAGCCAAAAGAGCTGTCTGGGTTCCTAAAAACTACAGGACAAGAACAGTTGTTTTTTTTATTCTGTCTATTTCCAAAAAGTTATTTTCATATCAAAAGTAAATATGAATGGATTCCATCTAACGAAAAGGAAGATCATGGTGATAGGTTCTTTCCTTGCTGGTTCTTCACATGGCTATAACACATTTTACATAGACAGGCTTAACTTTACAATTGGGTCTGTAGGTTTTGCATATTTAGTGAAAGTACATAAATGAATTTGTTTCTGAGTCAGGACTTATTATGATCCCAATCCCTCCCCATCCATATATTCTCATCAATTCTGGATATATTATGTGAAAAGTTCCAAGTCTTTGTACTGATGGAATTATAGAACCATAGACTTGGAATGACTATTCTGACCATCAACTGAAAACTGTTTCCCATGGAGAAATAAAAATCAAATCATTTATGACAACTGACTTTCCTATCCTTGAACATGAGGAGGAAGCCCCTTTTCTTAGTAATTTATTCTTGTTAATTTCGTTATACTATTAGGAATGTTTAACTTCAGTGTGAATCTGGTTTTCTGCAATTTAAATCTATTATGTTATATTCTACACTAGGAATAGAAGCAGGGGAAAACATAACTAATCACATGGCCCAGAATTTCCAGTTATTTCGCTTCCTTCTAATTTTCTTTAGTGTTGGCCACCCCTTCGGCTTTCCATTTTCTTCTGGGTAAGATTACCTGTACTTTTTGTTTCATGGCAGCATGTATTCAAAAAGGAAAATCTTACATATTTCCTTTTCAAACCTCTCAATAAATGAAATTGTTCAGAAGTATTCAATGAAGATCAATAAACTCAATGTGCCAATCTTTGGTTTATCATTGAGAGAAACCTCTGATAGCCATTGAAGCCAGAACCCCTTTCCCCCACCAAAGGTCTACACTTGATTGAGCCTTACCAGTCTGACCCTCAAATGGGCAGAGGCCTGTTAAGATCCCCCACTGAATTAGATTTACAGTTATAATTGTAAAAAAGTTGCTGGATCTTATAGGAGTAGAACTCAACTCCTCCAGTATGGTGTCATTTTAGACTTTTTGCATGCACTGAATTCCCCAAAGTGGCTGGTTTTATAACTTGGAAGTGATCACAAAGTTCAGCTGGATTCAGAATTAAACAAAGCAAAAGCATATCAGTATCTATTCTTTAAACTAATCTGGCCCAAGCTACCAGAAAACCAGGACTTCAGGAAGATCCAACCAAAGAGTATTAGCATGCTTTGGTAGGCATGGTTCCAAAAATTAGGAAGACCCATCTAATAGGGTCTTCATAATTTTTTTTTCGAATGGTGGGAGGATCCATCAAACACTGACTAGATTAGATTAGACTAATATATAAAAGCAAGCCAGTGTTGAAAAGGAAATGCACTTTTTTTGTCTGTGTGGTTCTTTTTCTCTTTTCAGTGAAGAAACTCTAATAAAAACAAAATTTTTATAAACACTGTTTTTAAAAAAACCAACATAATATGTATTTTATTGTTTTATGTTCAAGTCAGTACTGATGTCTAGCATCAGCCTGGAATAGTCCCTGCAGTTTTCGTGGCAAAACTTTGGAAATGGTTTCCATTGAATTCTTCCTAGGGTTGATTGATAATGACTGGCATAAAGTCGCCCAGCTGTCCTTATGCCTAATAACAGAACTCATGTTCTCTTGATATCTAGTCTAGGACTATAACCACTATATACTACAGCCAGCCAAGTAATTAAAAGATGTTTGCTCCATGGAAGGAAAGCTAGGCAAATCTAGGCAGAATATTAAAAAGCAAAGACATCATCTTGCCAACAAAAATCTGTATAGTCAAACTTACGATTTTCCCAGTAGTAAGGTATGGCTGTGAGAGTTGAACTATAAAGAAGGTGGAATGCCAAAGAACTGATGCCTTTGAATTGTGGTTCTGGAGAAGACTCTTGAGAGTCCCTTGGACTGCAAGGAGTTCAAACCAGTCCATCTTAAAGGAAATCAACCCTGATTCTTCATTGGAAGGACAGATAATGAAGTTGAAGCTCAAATACTTTGAGCACATAATGTGAAAAGAGGACTCATTGGAAAATACCATGATGCTGGAAAATATTGAAGGCAAAAGGAGAAGGGGACAGCAGATGATGAGATGGTTAGATAGCAAAGTCAGTGTGGTGGGTATGGGTTTGGGCAGATTCTGGGAGACAGTGGAGGACAGGGAGTCCTGGAGTTGCAGAACATTGGAATCGCAGAAGAATCCCAGATTGTATTACAGGAGTATTGAACCAAGAATTCTAACAGTAAAGACTTAATTCCACACTCTCTATCTTACTGCAATGCTCGGCAAAACATTGTGGAACACCCTCCAAAGATACAAGGTCTTTTATCTCTGTGGCAAAATCAAAACTGTTTCAGAATAAAAGCATATACTAAACTGTAGAAATCCAAAGACTTGTGCACCCAGGAAATTTTCATTCCCAATTTTCTTCACATATTTGTGTCGGAAAAGCATGTTGCATGAAATCTCAAAAGATGAAAACTGATTGTCTTGCTTGGCAGGAAAGTTTCAAGAAACTCATCCATGACTTTACAGCTTTTCTCTTTTATGAACAGATTGCCACTGTTCATGCCACTTTATTTTACTGTGTCTTTGCTGATCTGAAAAGTATTTTCCACATATAATTGAAAGGTTGACACAGAAGCAATTGCGATTCTGAAGCTGAAGTGAAAAAAGACCTTTCTTCCCCCCACCCCTTCTGTCTCCTGTCAGGCAGTTGAGCTGCTTGACTGGTAGAGTGAGGGTGTGTCAGGCGTTCTGCCTTAATAATTTGATGGAGAGGAAGGAAAAAAGTGAGGGCTTGTACTGCTGTCTATTAAATGATAAATGATGTAGAAGACAAGTAACAGGGAGGTCAACCATAAAATTGGCTGTAGAGAGTGAAACAATTCAGCTTCATAGTGTAGGAAAATACACTGCCACAGTGACACTGGAAATATGTTTTAGTTGGTGACAAAAATTAGTCCAAATAACTTCACAGTATTCCAGTTACTTGATTCTACTGGGTTAATAATTGAAATTTTCACTACTTAAAATGTTTCCTTCTTAGCTACCACTATGTTTTGTAACAAGTACTATATTAAACATTCTTTATGTTAACTATCATCTCATGCCAGACAACTGTTCCCATTGATGATATAATTAGTATCTCTATTATTCTTCATGAAACTGCTCCTACAACCCTTTAAACAATGGAAACTGTTGTTACAAATCTGATGGATGAGGAAACAAATCTAGGCATTTCTTTTTGTGGGATCCAGTCTGTGTAGTGCATTCCTTTTAGAGGCTCACCAAGTCTTGTAGTTTCTTATCTTTTAGTGAAAGAAAATTCATGGCTTTACAATGTGAACTGGACGTAGTATTTATTTCTGTGTTACGATTGTGTTATACTTTCCTATTATGTATGGTTGCCAAATGCTCCTGTTCATGCTATAATTGCATTTTGTTCCGAAAAGTATATTTAGATCTAAACAGGCAAGGTTAAGAAAGTATGTAAGTAAATATGGATTTCTGTTATTATATTGGAAGTCAGTCTCAATGATCAGTGTGGATTTTGAACAAGCAGGATAGAAAAAGTATTGATGGTTTTGAACTTTACTACAAGTAAAGAGAATATCATGGATAGCAAAGAAAACAAACAAAGGGGTCATCAAAAAATTAAACTCAGAACACTCACTCAAGGCACAGATGATCAAATGCCAATTATCTTTGGGCACATTATTTATTTTGGACACATTACAGTGTGTGAAAAATCAAATTATTTAGAGAAGTCTGAAATGCTGAGAAAGATTGAAGGGAAGACAAGAAAAGGGCAACGATCAGCAAATTAGATAGATTCCATAACAGCGCAATAGATTGGAAGATCTGAAGGACAAGGTTGTGGAAGATTGTCATGAAAAAAATCTGTCTCTTAAATTTTATACAGGAGATTGAACTCTCATTCTGCTTTAGGCATGAAGCCAGCTGGGGGTCTTTGAGCCAATCATTCTCAGCCTTTGGAAGAAGGCAATGACAAACACCACTTTTGAAAATGTTGCCAAGAAAACTGCAGTATTGGTCCAGGTAGTTCACAGGAGTGATAACTGATTCATTGGTGTCCCTCTCCATATTGCAGTAGTTATCAGAAGAGAGAATTATATTTATTTCTCAAGTATATCCACCATTTCCTTCTTTACCAGGTGATCCTTCAAAGCCCCATATAGTTTTAGTCAGTCCTATTTTTTTAAAAAAATCTATTTTCTTTTCCTTTCCTTCTGTTCACTCTCATATTTTTTCTTGACCTCTTCCATAACTCTAGGTTTTCCCCAAAGACTTTCTTTAGCTTCTTTTATCATGCCAGCAGTTTTTCTTTCCCTCCCCTCCCTCCCGCTATGTTCACATATTTACTCCTTTTCCCATTCCCTATGTTACATGTTTCTTTTATCTATTCACTACTGTATCAATGTAGGCATTACACATCTGGTTACAATTATTTTTTCTTATTACTGAAGACTTAGAGTTGGGGGGCTTGTGTGCTCTGAAGAAGATGAGAGCTTTGCCAGAGATTCAACCATAGTGTCTCCCACCTTTTAAAATATGAGAAGTAAATTACAGAAATCCATACCAGCTCGGTCGTCATCTGGGTAAACAAGGATCATGCTAGATGTTATTGGGTATCCTGGACATCTAGTGGAAAATGGGCTACAGGACTCCACTGGAGGAGGAAATGGCAACACACTCAGTATCCCTGCCAAAAAACCCCCAATGGACAGCAACAAAAGGCTAAAAGATAGGATGCCAGAAGATGAGCCTGTCACATCTCAAGGAATTACAAATACCTCCAGAAAGAGTGAAAAGGCTGCGCAAAATCTGAAAGGATGCTCAGCTGTGGATGTGAATGCAGGTGAAAGGGAAGCACAATGCTGTAACGAACAGGATTGCATAGGAACCTGGAACGTAAGATCCAGGTTCAAGGTAAGCTGGATGTGATCAAACATGAGATGGCAAGATTGAATGATGACATCTTGGGAATCAGTGAACTTAAATAGACAGGAATGGGAGACTTTAATTCAGATGACCACTACATCTACTACTTCACAACAAAGTTTAAAAAACAGGCATCTGGACTGGATTTTTAAACTTTGTTGCGATGCAATTACCCTGGACGAGTGAGAGTCTTCACAGATACATCTACTACTGTGGACAAGAATCCCTGAGAAGACATAGAGTAGCCATCATAGTCAATAAAAGAGTGGGAAAAGCAGTTCTGGGATACAATCTCCAAAATGACAGAATGATC
>JANHZU010006119.1:44824-55424 GCA_032468055.1 Acrochordus granulatus | reverse complement strand
ATACCATCTATTGTTTGGGATGGAATTTCACTTTCCCTGAAGGAACAGCTGGGAATGTTTTCTCTAAATAAAATATTTCTGTTTCACATAGACCAACCAGGACATGACGCTGCTGATAGGGGCCTGGAAGTTGCCTTCTTAGTGGCAGCCCATTGTTCTGGAATAGCTTATCTCCTAAAGTCATATTAGCCCTCCTATTATTTAGGAGAATGGTAAAAATATTGTAGTTCTTGTCTGCAGGATTTTTGGAAAATATTTTTAATTGGAAGACAACTATGGATATATTTGCATTTATTATATATTGTTTTAAAATATTAATATTAGTGTGAAGAATATGTGGGAAAGCAATATAATTTAATTATTTCAAATTAAAGCCAGATTATGGAAAGAAAGATAGGAAGATTGCTAGTTAAATCCACAATTCTATCCATGATATCCCATAATTCTAGCCATGCTATCAACCTCATGGTCTTCAGTATTCCAAAAGGTAGGGATACCAAAGACAATGCATTTAAATACTGTTTAAATTGTTTGCAAGTTAAATTAACTATGTGCAGGAAATAACAGGTAAGTTGCAGTATAATTGAGAAATGTTAGGCTCTGATCACTAAAGTACTATTTAGTAGTCACAATGAGGCAACTTGTTTTAACTCCAAAATATATTTCTCCACTTATTTCAAAATGTCTTGCTGCACTCAGAGAGTCTTCTGATAGTTCTGTACGCTGAGTGGAGCCACAGTCTTCATCCTTTATATCTTCCCTTGACTGCACCACTATTGGCAAGCCATGGAAGAGTTAAACAGTTCCCACCTGCCAATATTCTCTAACGGAAGCTCTTTTCCTTCCTAACATCTATTTCTGCACATATTGTTCTCAGTGAATGAGAAAAAGATTTGTCCTTCACTGCAATGACACAAATAGGAAACATTCTAAGATTAGATTAGATCATGCAAAGGACTGGCAGCTACAAATGTACAGATATAGTCCCAAATCTCACAATTAAAAAAAGTCAGGTCTGTCTCTACAATATTTAGAAAGGAGCAGCAAGGGGGGAGAACAAGCTTTTTTCCCCTGTTCACAAATAATTAGGTAAGGGAGAATTAAGTCATCGGGAAGGTAAATTGGTACTAGAGTATTCCGGGCACAAAAAAACAAATTGCTTCAATCAACCCTGCATGCATATTTGATACACCATTCTAACATTATAAGGTCTGTTCCAAGCATTTCCTTGAGAGTCACTTGGGAATAGTAGTAACTCTGCCCACTGAGGGAATATAACATTTTGACTCATATTCCAAGATAACTTAAGAAAAAGACAACATGGTTGTCGGACAGATAAAAAGAAATTGAGTGACGTCCAAGGACAAATTCATTATTCACTATTAGCAAATGAAATTAATGGTATATTAAAAGATCAACCCTGAGCAGAAGAAAGGCAGTGAATCATCAGAGCTTTTATTCAGACTGCTTTCTCTTCTCAAGTCAAAGTATGGAGTCAAACACAGCAGAAATTACTCAGGAAGTGGGTATGTGAAGCTTGCTTTGGCCTGTTGATTATTTCCATAGAAGGAAATTCCACAATGTCTGTTCTGATTGAGAGCATGGGAGCAAGCTAGGCCCTTTGCTCAAGAAACAACACATGTTAGCAGATAAGTAAACAAATGGCTGCACTCGAGCTACACTAATCTCTTTTTCCCATTGAGCATTCTTTTTTGCAACTTGCTTTAACTTTATTTTCTCCTCTTCCTCTGCTACATTATGACACTGGGTAGTCTAATAAAATCTGCTGAATTATATTGACCTTACATCTGGTGTAAGCCTTTTACTGGTGTTTAAGAAGTAGCTGTAAATATCTGAAGTCAAAAGAGCGTTGAACTATGGTTCTACATAATTCTCCCCTGAAGGAGGTAAGATAAGAAACAGTATGGATTGTGTTTACTTTCATTGTAACAACACAGAGTTTCCTACTCCTACCGCTGGTAATAACTGTCACTTAAAGATTTGGATTTTCTATTATTTGTACATTGAAAATATGTTAAAATCAATCTCAGTTTAGTGGATAGAAAGACAATATGTGACAGAGTTCAATGCCTGTGGTATGGTTTTCTTGGGATGACTGAGGGGAAGGTAAGCAAGATATCCTTAGTGACCCCTTCTTCCTGCTGCATTTGGCCATTTCCTCTTTTTCTCTCTGTGGCCTTGTTCTAGCTGCAATTAAAAAGAGAAATAATAAGAAATTTAAAAGATTATGGCCTTTTTTGATCCTTCTGCTCAGTGTACTGGCATACTTCTAGGAAGGAATATTACCAGCAAAGAAACTAGCCAGAGGACGATGGGTAACAGTGTGAATCCTTTGCAGATACAGTGGAACCTCGCAAGACGAGCCTGATCCGTTCCGGAAGAACGCTCTTAGTCTGAAATGCTCTTAAACCGAAACCAGGTTTCCCATAGGAAACAATGGAAAGTTGGGTGATCCATTCCACGCCCCCAAAAATATTCACAAAAAATCATTTTCACCAGAATTTTATGTAGAAATGATTGACCCTAACATCTGAAACAAGCAACAATGATCAACACATGATATAAAGCAGAAATAGAGCAAACTAACCAGCACTTACGGATCTGCTTTAAGGCAGATTCTGGCCTCAGCTGCTGCTAGGCCGGCTGCTGTCCAGCGTCCCCTGCTGGCTCAGAGGATCCGCCACCGCCGCCACTAGAGGCAAAAGGGCCTCTTCCCTTTTCTCTCAGCAACGTCTCACAGTACAGCCCACGGACAGTAATGGAGTAAACCACACGTGGCAGCTTCGACAGGACTCTCGCGCGGTTGCTGTCTGGGCAGGAAATACAGAGCGCGCTGACTGATGACGCGTAAGTTATCGCGCGAAGCTTGCTCGTCTTGCAAGTTGCCGCTTGTCAAGTGGAATAAATTTTATTAAAATGGTTGCTTGTTTTGCAAAAATCTTGTGCGGCGAGGTGCTCATCTTGCGAGGTTCCACTGTACCTAGACTCTTATGGGTGTCTGATGTTGCTAGTTGCCTATATCAAATTCTGGCCAAGATCCTAAACTTCTTCAGAAAGAGGGTGGGGGGCTATTTCTTAAGTAATTTATCTAGCAAAGATTATCATTAATTGTTAGTAAATTGATGGTATTGAAAAGTACCCATGAGGATGAACAATTGGTAATGCTGAGAGCAACAGTGCATTTTAAAAAAATAATTATTTTAAAGAAATTCATGTTCAAAAATATGTTACAAATTCATTTGCCTGGAATGGATAAAATTCAATATGGTAGCTCCTCTTTAGAGAAAAACTGTGGGGTCCTTGGTGCCCTCTGAGCTTGGTTGTTTTTTTGCAGACGTTTCATTACCACTGATTATGATTAACATCATAATCACTGATGATGTTACCTAGTTTGGTAATGAAACGTCTGCAAGAAAACAACCAAGCTCAGAGGGCACCAAGGACCCCACAGAAAAAGTTTTTTTCAATATTAGATTTATATTAGACACAGGAATTCAGGACTTCATATATGAAATCTCCTTTTCTTTCTAGGACTTGTATAGGACTATCTGTTTGTAAGTCTTGTAGGAATGAGATGCAACAGCTGCACTGGGTCAATGAAAACTACTATTTTAATATGGACATAAAATGATGGTGATTTTCTGCCTGAAAGAAAAGCACAATATTGTGAAAGATGAAATTTGCTCTGGCTACAAACAAAGCCAATGCAAGACTGCCCTGCACAGCTTCTCTTAAACAAATTACAGGAAACATCTGTGAACTGCAGGAAGCCATGAAGATAAAAACAACTGACCACTTTTTCTGTTAAACAGCAACAGTCTATACCATTTGAATAACCAACAATATTTCTTGTTCAGAAGCAGCTTTCTGTTTAATTTCTTTTCCCCTTGCTTCTGTGACCTCTTTGCCTGACTGGGTAGAATAGCATTACACTGAACTATAAATTCATAAATAGAACTTGGCCAGAGAATTGTCCAGTTGCAGTTAGAATTTTTTCTCATGAGGATATATTTGAATGAAGGCTAAATCTAGATTATTTTAGAAGGGGTAACATGCTCTGGGGCTTCTTGAAAGACTTAACTGCATACAATGTAAATACAAATTTGCTGAATCACTATGTGTGGGAGAGAATTATGTCAAGCACATTCATATAGCTGAAACAGTTCAGGCTGGGAAGAATCATTTATATATGCTATTTGCTCCTGCTTTCTCCCGGGAGGTTTTGAATTCCCAATCTAGAGCCCTGATATTCTTGGAAGCAAAAATTATTTTTTTAACATTTATTTACAAATTTTCAGAAACAGGATTTATTGAAAACGTAGATTAAGGCTATAAACTTATTCATTTTACCTAGCAGTAATTTGCCTTAATAGGAGTTCTATTTGAGGAGATTTATTTCCAAATATTTATATATTTTGCTGCAACAAAATACTTCCCTAATTGTACTACTGTACTTCTCCTGGAAAATTAAGGACTTCTTATATAACAAAGAAGACAGCTGTGGTTTATTAGTAGACCACAGGTTACTACTGATTAGCATCTTTTGCCTATCACTAGGATACTTTATAAACAAAATTTTACTCGACTAAGGCAGTAGAGCAAGTCACATTCTCACATCATTTAAGTCCTGATCAAATGTAGCCTAACACTGTTAAAAATTTATGACTCTGTTTGCATGACATGACTGGGCAAGTTTGCTACTCCCCTGGAATCACTCTCATATCTGGCAGTGCTTAATCAGTAGCCACGTTTAAATCTTTCCATTGACTGCTAACAAGATCTTATTTACCTATGCCACCCTTTCTCCCCTTTTTTAAACACATACCCCTTACCCCACTTCCATTGTCTGCAGGGGTGAGATGTAAAAGGAACAGAGAGACAGCTTAGGATTACCAATTTTTGCAGGACTATCTTTAAGCAGAAGGGAGAGAGCTTCTGTTAATATTTGCAATCTTGTGTTGCACAACACGTTGCACAACATGGTTGACTGGGGTGAACTGGTTTAGACCCAAACAGCCAAATACTAACTAATACCTTGATTCAGATTTGTATGTCCATCAAACAGAACCTCTTGCAAATAAAATGTAAAAATAGAACATAAAAAATTAAGCTAGGATCCCTCTAGTTTACTGGTTAAGTAAGGAGACGACAGTCATGATGGATGAGTAAAAAGGAAAAGGAGGAGAAAACCAGACATTATGATGCTGTACTCAGCAAGGAAAAATGGAATCTACAGCTTTGTTGGAAGCAACATCATTTCTCAGTAGAATTCAGTATGGTTATGAACCTTGATTGTACCCTGCCAAAAAGGAATAGCTTAATTGTAAAGCACCTGCCACATACCACAATAAATATATAGTATCCTTAGCCAAACATCACTGCAAGGGTCCAATAAATAAATAAATATAAATTTCAGAAGCAGATTTTTCTTAATGTTACAAGGTTATAAATTTAAAATACCCAAATAAATAAAATAATAATTCTGAAACAATAAACAAGTGTCAGATATATTGCTGAATTTATCAAATTTATTAAATTATCATTATGGCAATTCAACAACCAGCATTAGCACTACTTTTGCTCAACTTTTCAGACAGCCAGGATGTAAGATACTTTGGATCACAAAAATATCATTATCAGGCACATATAGAAAGATACAGGTTTAGTTTTTGGCATTTCTGGTGATATTAAAAATACTCTCTGGATATTTATTGAATAGGTATTATCAGCTTACAGAACAGCATTTTAGAAAGGTTTCTTGTATTTTCAACTGGAATTCAAAAGAGAATTCAAAAGGAATGGGAAAAAGGCAATTTATTAACCACCAAATAATATTAGGCACTCAAAAAGTTTCAATAGTAAAGTATTAATTGCTAAAGTTTAAAGAAAATGCCTAAGAACAATATCCGTACTGCTGAAATAAAACATTTTTATTCAAAAAGGCTCAGTATTTTTGTACTTTTGAATTGGCAAATAGAAACTGACAAGTTGCAATGTTGTCGATAGGCAGCTGGACTCGAAAGTTAAGTAAGTACTTGGAAGACCATCAGGGAATCCCAGTGTTGGAAGCTAGATCAGGAAATCAGAAAATTCAATGGCAAAACACTTCTCGTTATTGCCAATGATTGTACAGTATGCAATAGTTACTAGGAGTCAAGCTTCAACCTGACAACAATGTTCTAATTTTGCATTTAGTTCTAATGCAAACAGAATATATGAAAAAACAATGTTATACTGTGGTGGTTTAGGCACCAGTCAAAAAACTGGAAAACTGTGACATCTAGTCCCACCTTATGCACAAAGCTAGCTAGGTGACCTTGGGTCAGTCAGTCTCTCTCACTCCTAGGAGGGAGTGAATGGCAAATCATTCTGAAATCTTGCCAAGAAAATTATAGGGATTTATTCAGGCACTTTCAAGGAGTCAATTTTGACTTGAAATCACAAAGAACCAAAACAAAAAACAAAAACCCACCACTACTCTCAATAAGACTAATGTATTTCTCTTTGGATCCTGTAATGTCCAAGATATATTTGATAAGATATCCAAGATATATTTGAATGTACTGCTTGTTAGACATCAAGGCAACTATTGTTTGGCTATCTGAAATAACATATTTGCTTATTCATATTTTTATAATACACTGGAAATGTTGTACACTATCTTATAATAAATCGTTGTTCAGTCACTAAATCATGTCCAATTCTTTGCGATCCCATGGACCATAGCACACCAGGCTTCCCTGTCCTCTAATAAAATTCATGTTCACTGTGTTGATGATGGTATCTAACTATCTTAGCCTCTGCTATCCCCTTCTTTTGCCTTCAATCTTTCTCAGCATCACACTCTTTTCCAATGAGTCCTCTCTTTGCATTAGGTGGTCAAAGTATTTTAACTTCAGCATCAGTACCTGTCCTTCCAAAGAACAGTCAGGATTGATAATGAGTAGATCATATTTAACAAATGTACCCTCTTTAGTAAGAAACCAAAGTATCCAGATGCCAAAGACAACAGCATCTTATAAATAAATGATTTATTCTCGATGATGGAAAAGAGGACTAAAGTTTAACTGGATCGTGAATGCCACTTCATTAATTGATTGCACTTAAAAATTGATTAGAACACATTCCATTGTTAGAATAGCTTGATTTCATATTGCCATGTTTCTGAACACAGATGGTCAAGACCAGAGCAAAGCCACGATGAATGACTATCAGGATATAGTGGACTCCCATACTCTATTACCAATACTGAATTCATACATGATAATTATGCATATATAAATATACACAAGAAGACACACACACACATACATGTAAAGGTAAAGGTTTTCTCTGCCACTCGTGTCTGACTCTACGGGATGGGGCAGTGCTCATCTCCATTTCATAGCCAAAGAACCAGTGTTGTCCAAAGACACTTTGGACATGTGGCCAGTATGCTGATGCACATGGAATGCTGTACCTTCCCACCAGAGGTGCTACCTATTTATCTACTTGCATTTTTACATGCTTTTGAACTGCTAGGTTGGCAGGAGCAGAAGCAAGTAATGGGACTCACCCTGTTGTGTGACACCTGGGTCTCGAATTTGGGCTGCTGACTTTCCAGGCAACAAGCCTAGCATCTTAACTACTAGGCCACCGTGCCCTCATATGTGTGTATGTGTATACATAAATTAATGAGAATAATCTATCATGCTTTCCTGAAAGCAGCAATATCAACCCAAGTATAACCCCTAAACATTATACAAAACCAGAGATAGAAAGCCTATAGATAGTATTCCAGAAAGAAATATTGTCCTATTATTTTATTTTGACATGATACTCAAATAGGCAAAGATATTCCCTATCCCACCAACCACCAATATACAAAGAAACAGGACTCACTTTTTAAAGAGGAAACACTGAGTGTGTATATTTTTAATGCATTTATTATTTTCTGCAGAAAATTTCAAGAATAGTCTTATTACACTGCAGCAAGATGGTGCCTAAAGATTCATAACCCTCTGTATAATTACATTCTAAGATCTCCAAGCTAACCTTTTAAATATGTGAATTCAAATATCCTCTAGCAAAACACTTAATCAAAATTGAAGCTGTTTTCTAGATTCCACAGAATTTCTTACCTGTCACAGAATATATACTGGAGCTTTGTAAACAGACTAAAACACCAAAGTTCATAAGACATCTTGCTCATGAAGAATGCATAGCTTTTTAAAAATTACAACTTAAAGACTGTCAGAGCATTTAGAAGCTGATTTTTTTCCTTTTTCTGGGGAAGCTGCTAATGGTGATTAAAACATGTTAACTATTTTAAAATTTGGTAAAACTCATGTTATGTCTAAGGAATTAGTTAATCATCTTGATAAAAATAATGCTTGTCTGACAATATAACCAAGTAAATTGGTTCAGACTTAAGTTGCACTGAGTCTTGTCATTCACATTGTCATGAGTTACTGCACTTTTTAAGATACATGGCTTCTCCAACAGTTTCTATAAAAGTTTTGAATAGTGGCCAAGATTAAAATTGAATATCTTTCGCTATCATTTAAAAACCAAAAATAAAAATCTGTATGCTCTAAATAGCATTTATTTCCTTGTGAAGTGAATACTATTTGGTACATACAGAATTTAAGTTTTGTTTTTTTAAAATAATAACAAAAGATCTACAATTTTAATCTTGGCAGGAAGCAGGCAACAAATCATATATAGCACTTCATTTCTCAGTAAAACATATTGCATTTCCTGAATGAGAATCTTTTGCATTGTATGTTTCTTAGTGACTCGCAGCATATAATGTGCCTTTATATTACTAATATTTAAACAATATGTTTTTCTCATATTTCCTCCATATTTGAAACTATACAATATCTGGAAATAAATGCTAATGATGGAAATGCCATGAAAAAATAGTCCTGAAGCTTGCTATGGTATAAAGCTACCTGTACAAAAAGAAACTGCAATAGAGATTCCTTCAAACAGGTGAATTTAAGCTCCTTTCCTGCATTCCAACTGCACCAATACTAGGCACATAGAATCACATAAGATCCTGACTTCTTCCTGCTTCAATTAAACTGAAACAGAAGGAATCTGGGACCTGGCATAATCTCAGCCCCGCTCTCCCAAGAGTATGGGAAAGTAGAAGTTGATCTACTTTTGTTGATCGATCTATTCAGTATCTCCATCTTAAAAGAGTCTACAAAATTGCATTCAGAATTACACTATCTTATTATTCTGAATAACAGCATTAAGGATGGACAAATGTTAACAGAGAACTATTAGGTGATCAATAGTTTGGGGCATTTTCAAGAAGTCAAACAGTTTATGGATGATTCAGGCCACATTTCTCAATATACTGTACCTGCTTAATCCATGAGTTATAAATTTATATCGGTAGTATCCATATCAGTTGTATGTGCGTGCATGTGTGTATGTGTGTAAGCATGTTGCTGCTAAATGAAAATCTGGACATTATATAAATAGTTTGTACTTACTTTAGATTGAAATAATGGATACACATTGTACTTATATATGAAATGTAAATCTTCCTTATTTTATCTTCACAATTCAAAGTAAGTTCACCTGATAGATCATGGCCTATAGTCATACAATCTGTTTTTGTGGGATGAGGAGCTGGCTGTCTCCACTGATAGACAGGGTTCACCTAACTTACTAACAAAATTTGTTTTATTTGATTTGCTTAGTGTTTTGCTGTTTGTCACAGGTAATGCAGTTTGTTAATAGTTTGTTAACTATGATTTATATTTAAGATAGCAAATGAATCTGGCCAATAATATTTAATAAAAAAAGTTAAATAAACCATACTTTATATACTATGATTCCAGTCATGGCACTGCAATAATTATCTTATGTTGACTCAAAATTTCACAGGTAGAATTCTAAAGTTAAAAGGTCAAAGTGGATAATGACAAGTCATTGAATATTTTGATTTCACAAAAAAATGTCTTGATAGCCTCCCATATAGTAGCCCATACCAAATTAACAGGGACGAAATTGACATGCATTTTGTCAGGTCTGCTTTTTCTCCTTAACAGACATATAGTGTATCTTCTTTTCCTTTTCTTTGCAATTAAGCTGAAGGTAGTTTTGTTCCCAGTTTTGCTTTGGTGACAGTCATAGTAGAAGTGCCTTCTGTATAAGCATATGCAATTTCAGATAATATGGGGAAGCCTTTAAAATAATTCTGCAGTCTTTCTGAGGGAATATGGTTTCTCCCTGGGAGCCACTTAAGTAGCATTGTGAAACATTTCTCCAAATGGTTCACACAACTCTAATAATGATACAAAATTAGAAATATCCAGACTTTGGAACTATACCAATTTCTGTGCCACCAGATAACAATTTTACCAATTTCCTTCCTTCCACAGCAGGCAACAGCTGCTGTAAACATTAAGTTTCATCTTATTTGGAATGAGTATCCTCCATTCTTTGAGGTATCCACAATGTTATCTTTATTACAGCATAATTAAAATTAAAAGTTCTGTGAAATTTATTTATTTATACACATATTTCTATGCCGCCAATTTCCGAAGACTCTTGGCGGCTTACATAGGTTAGCAATCTA
>JANHZU010006119.1:27590-38431 GCA_032468055.1 Acrochordus granulatus | reverse complement strand
GTTAGTTTGCTCTATTTCTGCTTTATATTGTGTGTTAATCATGGTTACTTGTTTCAGATGTTAGGGACAATCATTTCGACATCAAATTCCGTTGAAATGATTTTTTGGTGAATATTTTTGGGGGTATGGAACAGATCATCCGATTTTCTATTATTTTCAATGGGAAACCTTGTTTCGCTTTAAGAGCATTTTGTGCTAAGAGCATTCGTCCGGAATGGATTAGTCTCATCTTGTGAGGCTCCACTGTATATTCTAAATTTTTGCTTGGGACCTAGCAAAGGCCATGCATTTAAATTACTTTTAAAAAGAGAACAACTTTTATACAAAACAACAAGATGAAAAGTGAACTCAGTGGGACATACATTATTAGTCTGAGTGGCAACCCATCATAATGCCTATGTCAAACCATTCAGAGGCAACACAATTTCCATGTATTCTTACTGGAGAACAATATAGGATGCTGAGTCTTTCTTTTGGATCTCCTAGAGTCATTGAGGAATACAAGACTAATTAATCTGATTCAGCATGCTTGGTCCCCTAATGAGGCATTACCTTGGTGTGGTTGTGGGGCTTGTGTGCTCTGAGGTAGTATGCCACAGGTTCAACCATATTGGACAGATCTCATTGAGGAGACAAGAGTGTCTCCCTCCCATAAAAAATATGGTGAGACGTAATTTACAGAAACCCATACTGGCTCAATGTTCCTGAACATCTGGTGAAAAATCAGTTACAGGATTCCACTGGAGAAAGACATAGCAACCCACTCCGATATCTTTGCCAAGAAAACCCCATGGGCAGTATCAAAAGCCTAACATATATTATGCCAGAAAATGAGCCCCTCAGGTTGGAAGGGGTCCAATATGCTACTAGGGAAAAGTGGAGGGCAATTAAAAGTAGCTCCAGAAAGAGTGAAACGGCTGGGCCAAAGCAGCTGTGGATGTGACTGCAGGTGAAAGGGAAATCCAGTGCTGTAAAGAACAACATTGCATAGGAACCTGGAATGTGAGATCCATGAATCAAAGTAAGCTAGATGTGGTCAAACGTGAGATGGCGAGATTGAATGTCGACATCTTGGGAATCAGTGAAGTAAAATGAATAGGAAGGGACACATTTAGTTCAAATGACACGATATCTATTACTGTGGACAAGAATCCCTGAGAAGAAATGGAGTAGCCATCATCATCAATAAGAGTGGGAAAAGCAGTTCTGGGATACAATCTCAAAAATGACAGAATGATCTTGGTTCAAATCCAAGGCAAAGCATTCAGCATCACAGTAATCCAAGTCTGTGCCCCAACCACTCATGCCAAAGAAGCTGAAATTGACTGGTTCTATGAAGGCTATAAAAACTACAAGCTAGGCTTCAAATACAAGCTAGGCTTCAGCAGTATATGAATCAAGAACTACCAGTAGTACAAGCTGGTTTTTGAAGAGACAAAGAAACTAAAGATCAAATTGCCAACATTCACTGGATCATGGAGAAAGCAAGGGAGTTCCAGAAATATATCTGCTTCATTAATTCAATATAGCCTTTGGTTGTGTGGATCACAACAAACTGTGGCAAATTCTTAAAGAGATGGGAGTACCAAACCACCTTATCTGTCTCCTGAGAAACCTGTATGCTAACCAAGAAACAACAGAACCGGACATGGAATAATGGATTGGATCAAAATTAGGAAAGGAGTATGACAAGGCTGTATATTGTCACCCTGCTTATTTAACTTATATGCAGATTACAACATGCAAAATGTCAGGCTGGATGAATCGCCAGCTGGAATTAAAATTGATGGGAGAAATACCAATAACCTCAGATTTTTTATTTGTTTATTTATCCATCATATTTATACGCCACCAATCTCCTAATGGACTCTTGGTGGCTCACAATCAACATTTTAACATTTTTTAAAACATTTTCTAACATTTTTTAAGATTAAAACCCGCCCCTCCAAGGTGACCAATAGTGTTCACATTCAGGGGCTTCCTCCATGGCTCCTGCTCTGCCCTCAAGCTCAGGAGGCACTGACTTCCTGCTCCCCTTGCTGCCAGCTGGCTTCCCCCAGAAGGGATACCCATTCATCTACTCACATTTGCTTGCTTCTGAACTGCTGGGTGGGCAGAGGCTGAGGCAGAAAAGCTGGCTTGAAACTCAACATTAAAAAAAACTAAGATCATGGCATCCAGTCCTATCACTTCCTGGCAAATATAAGGGGAAGAAATCGAAGCAGTGACAGATTTTACCTTCTTGGACACCAAAATCACTGCAGATGGTTACTGCAGCCATGAAATCAAAAGACGCTTACTCCTTGGGAGGAAAGCTAAGCCAGACCTAAACAGCATATTAAAAAGCATATTAAAAACCATCAAGCTATGTTTTTTCCATTCCATTTCCAGTAGGAATGTATGGCTGTGAATGCTGAACCAAAAGGAAGTCTGAGCACTGAAGAACTGATGCCTTTGAATTATGATGCTGGAGAAGACTCTTGAGAGTCTCTTGGACTGCAAGATCAAACTAGTCAATCCTACAGGATATCAACCCTGACTGTTCATTGGAAGGACAGACACAGAAGCTGAAGCTCAAGTAATTTGGCCACATAATGCAAAATGTAGGACTCATTGGAAAATACCCTGATGCTGGGAAAGATTGAAGGCAAAAGGAGAAGGGGACAGCAAAGAATGAGATGGTTAGATAGCATTGTAGATGCAATGGGCATGGATTTTGGTGGACTTTGGAAGGCAGTGAAGGACAGAGAGGCCTGGAGTGCTGCAGTCCATGGGGTCAGCAAGAGTCAGACATGACTGAGTGACTGAACAACAAAAAAATTACCTTATTGCAAGAGGTGTTTCCGCAATTGATTAGAGTACTATATACATGATCTGTTGGATATACCAAACTTTTGGGGAAAGTGATTACAGTAATTTGTATATATTTGTTTACTAGTATGAATGAGGACATACTATTGTAGCAAATTTGTAAAGCCAACAATGCAGCTCAAAAAAATTGAAAATCTTTCCAATATATTACTCCATTGAACACAATGGCTAATTTCTTCTTTATCACATATCTATTCCTCACCTTCACTCCCATGAAATACTAAATACTTTCCGAACAATTATGCTAGCCTATTGAGCAATGCTTACTATGCAACAGAAGATGCTGTGTTGCTATCTTTAAATTTTTTATTACTTCCAAATAAGGCAGCATAGTTGGGCTAGAGCTGTACAACTGAAAGAAAATGAATCTAAATTAAGCAAAGCTTATTCCCACTGTGTCTCCAAGTATTATATATAGGTAATCTAAAATTAGACCAGCTAGTCACCTGATTTTAAGGAGTTAATTCTGGCTCTAAAATACAAGCTATGTCAGAAAAAAAAAAAACACTGCTTCACAGTGTAGATCAGCTTCTATTCACTTTCCAATAGGACATTAGGTCAATATTAAATTCGTGATCCAGAGAGACAAGTATATTTAGAGGTGACCCTAATTATATTTTTATCTGTCCCAGCATTAGATTTTTCCTAAGGTTGATTGCTATTATGTCTTCTGGATTCCTCTGTCCATCTTGGCTTTGTTTTTGGAAACAATCCAATATAAAAATTTGACAGCTACCTTTTGTCATAATTAAGGGAATCAGTGGAACTAAAAATAACTTACTATAATCAAAGACTCCACAAGCACAGAACTTTTCACACAGATGAAACACCCAAGTATGCCATACCTAGGCCAACCAAACTTTCCTGCAAAAACCCAGATGTCCACTAGATGGCAGTGGTTTTTCTCTAGTGTACCCATATATAACTATCTATATGTTCGTTTGTTCATCTATTAAATTTATTTATTTATTAAATTTATATACTACCCATTTTTCTGTCTGGGAGACCCTAGGCAGCTTACAATATGATAAAGGGTACAGATATGAAAACCATTCTAAGCATAAAAACAGATTAAAATTAGAAAATATTAAATACAGAATAAAAGACCACAAGTTTAGACCAGAGCCACGAAGGTGGTTTCTCTGTCAGTGAGCCAACTACATCCAGCCTACAGCTTCTCTATCAGGGCCCCACACTAACCAGTAGAGCCAGGTTTTAGAACTCCTCCTAAGGCCAGAAGAATGGAGGCAGATGTCACCTCTGGGGACAAGATATTGCAAAGGATGGTGGCACGGCAGAAAAGGCTCTTCTCCTGGATCCTGCCAGCCAAAAATCCTTGACAGATGCGGCCTGCAGTAGGCTCTTTCTTCCAGAACAAGTGGGACAGGCCAATCCCATTGGGGCAAGATGGTTCCTCAGATATTCTGGACCCATGCCATCAAGGGATTTAAAGGTGATGACTAATATGTTGAATTGATCTCAAAAGCAGATCTGCAGCCAGTGCAGCTCAGGCAAGAATGGTGCGACATGTGCCACCCCAGGGTCCCCCAGAACTATTGGCACTACTTCAGTCTGGACCAACCGTAGTAGTACAATTGTACCTGGTAGCTGTCCAGAATTTTGCAGTGCAAATCTGGTAACCCTGTGACAATAATCCAAATTACTAGAACTGTGCATCCTATTCAAATCACTGTCTAAACTGTTCTTTTCCATCTACTGTGTCTGCCCTCCAATAAAGACACTACATGTTAGACACTGGTGTCAGGATAATCAACTTTATATTTTGCTTCAGGAAATCTATTAAGTAATTAGGCAGTTAATTACTTGTTACTAGGAAAGAGAAAACCCATGAGTTTGACCCAGGTATCAAAAACTGAAGATATTTAGAGCATGGAGAAGGCCTTCTTCAGAGTTTGATGCTATCTAACTGTGGGCTAACTATTCTGTTGTGTAGCTTTTATTACAAGTTTAAGACATTCAGGGCTGAGCATTCAACCCAATAACCTACAAATTAGCTGCTTCAGTCTCTCTCACGGTTTCTATTTGCCATACATATTTCCTCCTATGAGGTTTTTATATTGATGTCAGCAAAGAGAGTGGTCATGCAGAGAAAAAGGAGAAAGCTCCTTACAATTCTCAACTTGTTTCTACCCATTTAATTAGAGCATATAAATAAATGAAAAAAACAAACAAACAAATGCCTAGAACTAAAATATTTCGCTCAGGTGCCTTGCTACAAAAGTTGTGGACAGAAGGCAACAGAAAAAGAGACAGGACAGTCTATGGTGTTCTTGTCATCTTCTATGGATTATTAAAATTTGCTTTACATGGGGCTTCTCTTGAAGATCATTTGGTAACTTCAGCTGATGCAAATCGTATATAGGCTTTCAGTCCAATCTTGCCATATTACACTACTCTAATGGTAGCTGCATCAGCTGCTGATATGTTTCAAAATACAATTCAAGGTGCTGATTATCACCCATAAAACCCCATGTGGATCAGGGTCTAAGTATCTATGAGAATGCCTTTCCCAGAAGTCTAGATGCCAGCAAAAGCCTTCTGGAGGTTCCCTCTTATCTTGAGGTACAACAAGAGATGACTCAGCAGCAGCCATTCTCTATGGGGTCTCAGTTGCCTCCTGAGGTGAGAGCATCTCCTACTCTCAGAGCTTTCCAGAGTCTTAGTCCTAGACCAATCACTTAGCGACTGATTGAATTACGATGGATCCCCAAAAAGGTACTTATAATCTGGATTCGAAGTTCTGATGGTGCCGCCTCCTGTGGTCACATGACTGCATTTTGGGCACCTGGAAATCTGACCTGAATTTACAGTCATTTGTAGCATCTCTCAGTCATTTATTTCTACTTTCTGGCAAAAAGTGCCTGTAGCGAACAATGGTTTCACTTAATGACTGCCACAAAAAGTAATAAAATTGGGTGAGATAATATGATGATCAGCTAATGACCATCATGTCTTACTACCATAATTGTGAGTTCAATTACAGTCATAAGTTGACGACTACTTGTAGTGGTACCCCAGCTATCATGTTTTAATTACTGATTTATTGCTATGAATTATTCCTAAACTCTATCTCTGGTTTGTTACAATGCATATCTGTACATTATCTAAAATCCATATGAACAAACATTTCATTCATGAAATAGAATAGTTCACAACTTAACGACCAAACCAACTGAACAAATATTTACAACTAAGAAAAATACAATCCTATATAACAAACCACACCCTACAAGATGGCAAAGCCTTATACTAACCTATGTATACTTAATCCACCAACATTAATGAGAATAATTAGGGATAAGCAGAGCCCACACTAGAGACATCACCTTGCCAACAAAGGTCCGCATAGTCAAGGCTATGGTTTTCCCAGTAGTAATGCATGGCTGTGAGAGCTGGACCATAAGGAAAGCTGAGCATCGAAGAATTGATGCCTTCGTATTGTGGTGCTGAAGAAGACTACTGAGGGTCCCTTGGACGGCAAGGAGATCAAACCATTCAATCCTACAGGAAATCAACCCTGATTGCTCATTTGGGAGACAGATATTGAAGCTGAAGCTCAAACACTTTGGCCACAGAATGCAAAGAGAGGACTCATTAGAAAATACTGTTTGGGTGGACTCCAGGATGCACTACAGGATAGGGAGGCCTGGCATGATGCAGTCCATGGGGTTACGAAGAGATAGACACAAATGTGCAACTGAACAACAACATAAATTTTTTGCAATCTCCTCCTTCACCCTCATCAAGAAACTCTTTAATTCCTCTTCACTTTCTGCCATTAGAGTGGTATCATCTGCCTATCTGAGGTTGTTGATATTTCTCCTGGTAATATTTTCAATTCAACAATAATTTATGTAAATCATAAAATATACTAATAGGTCCCTGAATGCTATCCAGTGTTATGAACTTCTGATCCATATTAAAGGCAGTCTGCAGATAATTTGGAGACCTAGCAAGTTATACTTCCTCATGCATGCCTTATTTATTGTACATTCCTGGCAGTATTCCAGTGTTTTCACTTGCAGAAACTATATTTTCTCATGTAGTTCTTCAGAGACTGCTTGACTCTAACAATAAAAACTTATAGTGAGTTGAGGCTGAAATATTCTGGAAAGCTTTAACATGTATCTTCCAAATCAAGGTAATACAGATATTGTACTGACGAGTTAAGAAGAAAATATTGTGGTCTCTTTTGTCAAGCAGAGTGCTCAGTGCTGACCCACTAACTGCGGCATACTTGCATACCACAGCCAGGTGCTGTAGCTCTGCAAGTGGCACTTGAATCCTGGAATATTTCTGGGATAAGTATTAATGATTTGTCTTTCTGCTGATAGCATGGTCTGATGAACATAAGAATGAAAAAATACATGGTTAAAGCAGTCAACTTGTTCATAGCAGCAGAAGAATTTTGGGAAAACCAGAATCTTCAGCCATACAACTCTCCTGACTTTCCAGATAGCATAAACCATGAGAAAGATGAGTGCTACAAGGCCCCTGAATGGCTCTTAGATTCATGACATCTATACATAAAAAAATGTACTCTTATTATTTTGTTGAAAAAACAATGGAGAATGTAGAAAGTTGGGAGCAAGTTGTTCAACAACTTTAGGAAGAAAATCTATCAGATGGCCCATTTTGGGAACAAATCACTCTAGCTCACAAGGTACAATACCTGCCTTCTCTGTGGCAGCATCATGTAATCAATATATTGAGTAACAAAACTACTTCCTACCACCATTACCACTATATATATATTGGACAAAATATAATACATAATAATAATTTTATACAGCTGACCCAAACAAAATAATTATCTAATGTTAAGTCATTTCCATTTGACACTATTTGTTCTCCCCAACTATTCCAGTTTTGGAACTGGCCGTACAATCCTTTACAATCCTGAAAACCTGCTGAAGAAAAGAGGAGATCAGTCCTGGCAATCAGTGCATTTTCTCCATGGCCAACAAGCTCCAAATAGTTGACATTTAGTTGGTATTTGCCATCTGTGCAGAACCTGTGCAACAAAAATCTTTTTTTTTGTTTCAAGCATGGATGAATTTTGAAAATGATGCTAGCCCTGCCACTATACAGTATATTACAGCTACTTAGAGACACAGAAGTGGACTCTGAAATTCAAAAACTGTACAGTTTATGTGAAAATGTCATTCGTTTTACATTTAAAACAGTGGGAAGAAAGAGAACACGGAATTTCTTTTTCTCTGCAATAAACCTTTCAAGAGACTGTAAAAATCACGATGACCAGTAAGTTTTTTTTTCTAAATTTCTCAAAGTACTTCCTCTATCCCCTATTCTATTATGTTTTTACACAATAGGCCAAAATAATTCTAAATCTATTACAACAGAAACCCACAAACATTTACAAATACATTACTATCCAGTTCATATTTCACTTTACATGATCATGTCTATTTTGGATAAATGTATAACAATCTTTATACTATTGGTTCAACTGGTATGTTTCTGAAATAGTATATTTGGAGGTGAAAAAGTAATTAGACTTGGAAATCACACTACATTGGATCAAATTTTGAGTAAGAGTGCCTCAGTATGTTACTTGCTGCTACTTTGAGAGCATTTTTATCAGCAGGTCTATTAAGTTAGGTGTTGAATAAGGAGAGAGCAAACGCTAAGGGTTCTCCTATGATTCTGTACGTATGTCAAGAAAACTGTATAGACATCATGAAGTCACCAGACTCATGTACAACTAAGAGGAACTTCACTTTTACAGAAGGGGAAGATGCAGCAACAGAAAGGGTTTTGCATATTTTTATGAACTCAGAAGCCAACATCCTGTTCTGAACTGAGTGTTGTAAGCCTTTAACCCTTCTCAGATAATCCCAACAGGAAATGAATATAGGCTGTTCATAGTATGAGCACTTTTTTTGACCCAAAAGATTGGATAAGGGCATCTTAAAAAGCATTCTCACTTTCTGGGGATTTATCTGAAGAAAATGAAGCTAGTAGGGGAGTTTTTGAAAATGTTGCTGCATTTAAGCAATAGCTTTTAAGAACATAACCATTCTACAGTACAATACAGAGAACAATGACAGATTCCTGAAATGTAATCTTGAAGGAAGCAAGTTACTTATAATAGAAATCTGTCCTTAGAACAAAATAGTTTGCATAAAATCTGTTTTCACTCAGTTTAATCTAAGGTGGGTTTTTAATGCCCTAAAAAGGATATTACTTTGACATAAACATATAAAAGAGGAACTGAGAATACGGTACTGTGGTCTTTTCCAATCTGACTGTCTCTATTGGCTCTTTTAGTACTGAAGCTTTCAGAATTTACAGCCAGCATATTTGGCTGGACTCACTGCACATCTGGGAACTGCAGTCCCAACAGATCTATTTTTTCAGCTGAACAATGTTTGTTCAACTAATTATGAAAGTTGAAATGCATTTATTTATCAAATTTTTGAAACTGCCCATCTTCATGTTTGTTGTAAATGATTACTATATAGTACAATAGTAATACAAACTCTTAAAATAAAGCATTTACACAACAGTGTATTAGAGTTTAATTTTATTTGTCAAATAATTGCAAAAGGCAATTTTAAAATATTATTTACTGCCTATCACATGCACAGAGCTTATCCAACTGACCATAATTAGAATATGATATTAAGATTAATATGATTAGGCAGGCATAGACATTGATTAATTAAAGAGGAAGCTGATACAGTTTATAAATCTCTGCTACATCTCCTGGAAAAAAATATCTATAGAAAAAATATTAGCTGTGGGAGAAATAGACGACGAAAAGATGGAAATATCAAATAATTCACTCTAATGGACATGCCACAGATGCAGTAGCAACCTATAGCTATATTGCATAATGGAGTATTAAGACCAGGACAAGAACAATAGTATCTGAAAGAAGACAGATGTTCTCCATGATGGAACATTGCTGTCAGACTCTAGGGCTGGACTGGCTCAACTCACAAAGGAAACAGATTATCCAGAGAGAAGCTTGGCCTCCCATTAAAGGACTCTTATCTGGGCAGAGGAAGGAGATAAGCCAGATAGAGTTGGCATCCTCCAACAGTGAGAAAGTTTTCAGGATGCAGGATTAGCCACAGCAGAGTAACTTCGGTAGGCAATATAGAAGCATATTGTGCAATGATCATGAAATCTACATCTCTTATATAGTAAAGATAGATTTTTATTTATCTAAGGGAAATAGAAATGTTGTGGCTTATTTTATGTCAAAGCTTCATTTGGCTTCAAAAATTTGCTCAAGAAAACGTATAACTGCTTGAAAAGTAGAAAGGATAATAGAAGAACCACAATATAAAATAAATTGAACAAAAATGCAACATACAAAACACAGTCTAAATGATAGGTACAAAAAGATATTTACCCCCTTTTATGCTGCCCTTTCCAAGGATTATAAAGAAAAGACACACATATATAATCTTCTGTCAGACCCACAAATGAACATCAGAACAAATGTTCGAGAGTCTTGTTTGGTAACTATGAATCGTAATGCAGATTGCTTAAGTATATGGAAGTATCAGTACCATATTCCTTACTGGATTTAAAAGTTATCTTTTGTTTTGCTAACTATTTTTGATCATAATAAAGTTTTAGCAGTAAAACACTGAAAACATTTCCTTCGAAAACCCTCCTATTAGATTCATATTGTTTGAGTGGGAACGGTGTAGGTAGAGGCAATTCCATGATCATTGATGCAGTCTCTGATATATGGATATCTACCTATGTTATTTATTCAATAACAGGGAAAATGTGGCCCTTAGCTATAGATTCAATAATTACAGAGAATAAAAAGTCTTTGTAATTCTGTATTTCACTTTGCAGTTCATTTTTCCCTCTGGTCACTTACTTCTGTTTAAACATGTCTGTGAAGACTCTCACTCGTCCAGGGTAATTGCATCGCAACAAAGTTTAAAAAACAGGCATCTGGA
>JANHZU010006118.1:29217-47096 GCA_032468055.1 Acrochordus granulatus | reverse complement strand
GGGTTGCCATTTCCTTCTCCAGTGGAGTCCTGTAGCTCATTTTCCACTAGATGTCCAGGATCCCCAACAACATCTAGGGCGGTCCTTGTTAATCCGGGTGACGACCGAGCCGGTATGGATTTCTGTAATTTACTTCCCATACTTTTATAGGTGGGAATTAAATTACAGATTTAATTCGTCTGAATTAAATTTCTTATTGTACTTACAAATTGGATACAGGTGCTACAGGTTCAAGTATATCAGTATGATGGCAAGGGTGGAGAACTGAAGAGCACCAGTTTGCTAGTCCTAGAAGGAGAGCAATGTCTTCAAAGTGGAAATCTTAATTTAGATTTCTGATCAGCTACAAAGCATATTGCCTATGCTCAGGCCATTCATCTAGCTCAGCTGGCCTCCAAGAGTGATTCAGATAAGGAGAGAGGCGGCAATATATCTGCTTTGATGTCATTGAAGGGAGGGCAGCTTTATAAATTGTACATTTGGAGATGCTGAATCATTATTCTGAAGGGGGAATGCAGGGGTAACATTATGTCTCACAGCAGATGGAGTCCAAAGCATCTCCTCTGTTTTCTCTCCTTCAAGGGTTTCTATTTTAAAAAATAAAGTCAAAGCACCAGAGAATCTTAGCCCACCTATATTAATTCTAATGTTTGAATAAAAGTAGAGAATATCATGATTATTTAGCAGTTAAATCACCAAACTGGGGCATTTGCTCAAGGGAAACACAAAAAGTTGTGGGATTCTCTGTGGTTTACAATTTGCTTAGAATTTGTCTTGAAGCTCTTTCCAATTTATTTCTGTTCTACTTCAGAAACTGTCAAAGTTTGAATTAATTCAATATGATATTGACCAGAATGATGTTGTGAGGAATGAAAAAGGATACTGTCTCCCGGTGGTTCCAGGTAAGTTAATAAAAGTTTCCATTTGGATATGGATTGCAAAAGCAGAGTTCTGGGCTGCTTTTAGTAATGAAATAGATCCTCCCCTCACTGTCAGTGGCCGGACGTTGCTGTGGTCAGACACAAACTTTGGAGATGGGTTGTGTCAGTGCAGCTATGAGTTTTCATGCAACAGGGAAAATTTGGTTGCAAAAATGAATGAGCTGTAAGTTCAGTTGCATGAGGGTGGTTAAATGAGACATCTGGAGCAATTTGATTCATTCTACCTCCCAACCCTTTGGGATCCATGCCTGGAAAAAGAAATTAAAATATGGTATTCTAGAGAAAACAAATGACATGTCCACAAAAGTCAGCAGTTTTGTTTTTTTCCTGTTTTATGGTTGGAAAAAGTTGTTTATGTGTTTGGTGTGAATCTGAGCAGTGGGAAGAGACACTTGCTGCTAGCCAGGAAATGATTGGCTGGTACTTGTCTGTGCTCAGCTACTGGTTAGGTAGGTATGTACTGATTGGCAAAAGTTCTTTGCAAACATTGCAATTATATAAACAACTGCAATTTTATATAAACAAGTCTGTGCACATCCAATTGTTTTCCAATGGTTACAATAATCAGAACAGTCAGATCAGTATCATATCTCCTTTTTCCATGTGAAGTCAATGATCTGATATTGTAGGAGATGAATATATTAGTGGCAAAAACCAGAAGGAAACTGTCTGAGATTATTGTAGAGTCTGGTTTTACTTTGCCCCCCATTTATGCATCTACAGCAACAGGACCATCATAGCATCCAACAACTACACATACAAGATAAAAGCTGCCTTCATATGTGCTTCCTTGAATGTGATATATGCCATCATCTGCTAGCAATAACCCTGTGGATTCATACAAGACAAACCAGACAAGTTTTGTACAAAATAATTAATGGATTTAAGTCTGATGTCAGAACTCAAAATAAGAACAAAGTGATATCAGAGCATTTTAAGTTCCCAGGATGCTCTGTGCATCTGTCTTTTTAATAAAACGTTGGAAAAGGTGCTACTAGATGTGTTGGCCTCTTTTTAGATGTGTGTGTGGAACTGTCATTATTCCTGAGCCTGGGTTGTTCAGCACAAAGACCCCAAGCCATTCATGCACATTAGAATTTACCATATGTCACAGCATTTTTCCAGTTTCTTGTCTATTATATAGCACTCTAGTTCACCTATGGCCATATACTTGGAGGGCAGACTTGCAGCCTCAGGCCTTTCAGTGTGACAAATATAGAATTATTAAATATACAGTAATAAAAGTGTTAATCAAATGCAAATTAAATTGACAAATTTTATTTTCATCTTGGTCCTAACCACTTAAAGGTCAAGTATAACTCACTCCCAACCCTCATCCCAATTGCACACTATTCATTCATTTATATGATATATGTTGATGACTACTAACCTGGGTTTAGAAAAAGGATTGAATACATTTATGAAGGACAGATCTTCCAATAGCTATTCATCTTGAGATTCAATGTTACCTCCATGTTGGAGGCAGCATGTCTCTAAATACCAGCTGCAGGGATCAACAGCAAGAAAGAGGTATCTCTCCATCTCTTGTTCATTGGTCTTTTAGGAAAAGAAAATGCTGGACAAAGATGGGCCTTGACTCGCTCTATCAGGCTATTCTTACGTTTTTATGAGTTTGCTCCTACTATACTGATAGCAAATTTATTCAGCAGATGCCATTCCTATAGGACCATCCAAGGAAGAAGATACCTCCAAAAACCCTGATGACAGATCCAAACTGGACAGAGCAAGCTGATCATGGCACCTTAATTGTTTCAGTAAAAAATGGTGCCACCCTGCACATTCCATTCTATCTGAGCAGAAGGAAAAGTGCTAGAGTTAATTCTCCTCATTGATTTTAATGCTAACCCTTATTTACTTACCTCTTAACCTTGAGATACAGTCATATTCTGCCAAAAAGAATTTATTGTTCTTTCATTTTTCACACCTGCAGCAGGGGGGTTATGGATTTTTTTCTCCCACATGTTTGGAGTGCTGGGAGATAAATATCAGGCAAAGAAAATAAAGTGGCTGTCTCCTTTCCTCCTTTATGATGGCTGAGTAGATCCAACAAACCGAGCCATCCATCCATAATTATATCTATGGACTAGTGGTCATGTCATGGGAGCTGGGCCCTGGCAATGCACACACATGAATTTAAATAGACTGTTTGAAGATGACTGACCTTTTGGGGAAGGGGAGGAAAGAGTTTATTTCTCCATTGTTAAATTTTCTCTGTTATTTCTTTCTAGACTCTTACTAGTCTTCTAGTAAGAGATGCAAAAGCAGAAAAAGTTGCACTAACCAAAATGTCCTTTGGAGAACCCAGTGTCCTTTGGAAAGGCACCAACCGCAGTTTCAGCAAGGATGGCTTTCTCCCAGAGCTCTAAACCCACTGAAGGCCATTGTTCTGTGGTCTCCTTGCGAGGAACAACTATGTAGGGTATTTGTGGATAATCCCAAACCTTTTCCCTGTGTGGAGAGGAATTATGAAGTCTACTTGCTGGCTCTTCATTCAGTTGCAGTCTCTGGCTTTACTTTCAATGAAGCCATTTCCTCCCCAGAGATCTAATTGAAATGTCCTTTTGCACAATTCTTAGAGGTACAAGAATACTGCCCACTTTTGCATCCAACTTTCCTGACTTAAATCGTAACCTTATAATACTTGGAACAGCATAAGGTTTGCTGGTTTGGTTTTCCATCCAAAGTCTAGACTTGGAATTCCACTCTCAAAGGGATAAATCCACCAATATTCCTTTTTTATCACAGTTGCTGTTCTTTCCTGAGATTGGGTGCCTACTGTTGGAGAGCTCCTAAAGGAGGTGTGACTAATGTTGGGCAATTTATAGAACACCTGGTCTAAATATTCTCTCAAGATGAAGTAATCGATAGACTTGCTTGCCTCTGATAATATGATTTTTAGTGAAATGTTGATTTTGTTAATTATTGTACTGCTTCATTTTAATAATTGTATTAAAGCATTTAGAAACCACTTTTAAGAGCCAAATCCCCATTTAGTGATGTACAAAGTCATACAGATTTATAGGATGCCTGTTCATGAACTTTAGGAAGGGAAACAACTAAGGGCCATACTTTCAATAGAAATAGAAATAAGGACCCTGCTTGCAATAGAAAATTGGGCTGCATCGATCAGTTAGAAGAAGGTTTCATAACTTTTGGACTATCAGTAAGAAGGCTGTATTAAGCTCACTTTTCTAAAAACGTGCTTTCGTCTCAATAAAAGCAGCTGCTTGGATGCAGTTTATTACATTTGAGAATTATAAACATTTTCACATATTTATATTGTACCCAGAATTATATATCTATACACATTTATGTTATTAATTTAGCAACATTAAATAAGCAAATCAATTTTTAATTATGCTGGAAATTTTCTAAAATGTTTTCTGGAAAACCCAAGTAATCTGAGGTAGAAATAATGTCTTTGCTAGAGAATGAATATTAACTGATTCCGAACTGCAGGTGAAACAGGTTTACTAGTGATTAAGATCACGGAGAAGACTCCCTTCCATGGCTATGCAGGAGATCCTGAGAATACAAAGAAGAAGATTCTCCAAAATGTCCTAGAGAAAGGAGACAGCTACTTCAACAGTGGTGACCTCTTGATGCAAGACCATGAAGGCTTTTTATATTTCCAGGACCGAGTGGGAGATACTTTCCGGTGAGTCAGACATTAAGGGCTGATCTGCACCTCCCTGCTTACTCTAGCATAAATCCTTTGCAGGCTATCTACATTTTTGGAGGTCAGAAAATGATGACGTACGTCTTCAGCCCACTCCTAGGCTGCTGGAACGACCTTCATCTGCATTTTCTAGCTCTAGCACAGGTAGTCTTCGACTTACGATCAGTCGCTTAGTGACCATTCAAAGTTATGACAGACCTCCCCAAGGCTACTTATGACCCGGATCTGAAGGTCCAACAGCTGGTCCTCTCTCTCCATGGTCATGTGATCACATTTTGGGCACTTAGAACCTGGCATGCATTTACAGCTCTTGTGTGACTGCAGTGTATGATATATTTTTGCTGGAAACTGACATTTGTTTCTGGTTTCCAGCAAAAAACGCTCATTACATAAAACGGGTTTGTTTAACAGCTATGGCATTTGCTTAACGACTGTGGTGATTCACTTAACAACTGCCACAAAAAAGATTGTAACATCGGGTAGGATCACATGGTGATCTGCTGATGACTGGCATGGGTTACGACTGTAATTCTGGGCTCATGGTCATAAATCGAGGACTACCTGTACTATGTTTATATCTATCTCTTTATACCCTGCCTTTGTAATTGTTTTATAAATAACTCAAGGCTGTGAACATACCTAATATTCTTTCCTCCTCTTTTCCCCACAACAACCCTGTGAGGTGAGCTTGGTTGAGAGAGGGTGACGGGATCAAGAAGAGTCTTTTCTGCCGTGGCTCCTGCCCTGTGGGACATCTTGCCCCAGAGGTGTCATCTGTGCCCGCTCTTACAGCCTTCTGGAAGAGCCTTAAGATCTGGCACTGATGTGAGGACACATCATCTTCGAGGTGATTGGAGGTTTAATTTTCACCTCCTCCCCCATGAATGTTTTTAGCTCCTCTCTTGGTCCGGTTGGTTATTTTTAAAGGTTTTTTAAACTGTTTTCAATTGCTTTTAATTATTTGTTTTACTATAAGCCGCTCAGAGTCATTTTTGAGTTCGGCAGCATATAAATTTAATAAATAAATAGGACAAAGTCACATTATGAACAATAGTTTTTTTTTTCTTTTCTGTAGGAGAGTTGGCTTTTGCTTTTTTTCACGTGTGCAGGAGTTAAACCGGTGCAGAATTTTACTGATTAATTAAAAAAGCTTCCAACACATCCAAACCTCAGCTATATGTGGTCTCTGGGTTTAGACAGACAGATAAACAGAGAGATATAGCAGGCTGGGCATTTCAAAGTGCTATTGGGAGAGTAGATCAGGAAATAATTTGTGAAACAATAAATCTCTAGTGTGAATCTGCTATAATCCCAGAGTCACTATCAGGAGGAAACACAGAAAGGTTTCAGTTGAGGTTTAGAATCATAATACTAATAAATGGAGTCATTTTGGCAAATGCAATTATAAAAGTGAACAAAAAAGTAGTAATAACTAAGAGTCTTTAAGAGTCTTCGGATTTCGGCAGCATATAAATTTAATATAAATAAATAACTCCTTTTTTCATTTAATAGATGGAAAGGGGAGAATGTGGCTACTACAGAAGTTGAGACAATACTTGCTATGCTGGAATTTATTCAAGAAGCCAATGTATATGGAGTACCCGTGCCAGGTAGATCAAAATGTTTTTTTTAAATCTATCTTTATTGGCTATAAAAGAATGACAACCAGAATCATAAAGGCATTGCATGACCTATCAATTACAATCCTTAGGAACATTGCTCATGTTGCAAATATAAATATAAAGTCTTTTTTTTTTTGAAGCATAATAGTCAATGTAAGTATTTCTGAAAAGGTTTACAATATATGTTAGTAAAAGGTGCATTATATTGTGAAATGCCATTCTAATATGATGTATGGGACAGTGCTGATTACTTAAAAATAGAAGATAAGAATTAGAGAAAATTTTAATAACATTAAACATAAAAGCAAAATATAATATTTAGGCAAACTATATTTTTAACCACCTGGACACAGCAGATTTTGGGAGGGTTGTGGTGGTGGGATGGCTGGAGAATAGTTTCCCTAGGCATCGAGGAACAGGTTAAAAACAAAATTACTCAGAATGAACAATATGGATTTTAAATTTTGGCAGAATAATTATGGATGATTTAATGAATATTAAACATGTACTGTATGTCTCTCAATGTGTGCATTTATATATTCCAACACCTTATAAGATTAAGTAGGACTTGCTCAAAATTCGATGTTTTGCTTGTTTTTATTTTCAAAGGAGAATAGAAATAGAGGTTGCCATTTTAAGCACTGTAGTAAATCTTTAACTTATTTTGTTTGTTTTACATTTTACTATGATGCATAGTAATTGCAGGAAAATAAAGATTTCAAGGTTGCCTTTGGAAGCCAGATTTTAGAGAACATTTGATGTGTGTGGCAGGGGACTTTTTAAATCTTTTTGGTTCAGATTACATTTGGCCTGAATGATGACTTCAGAAGAGGTTTTTCTGTAACAAAGACAATATTTGATTCAGCTTTTTACATGGCTAAATCAGTTAAATATTAATTTTGTGATATTTGGTTACTGAAACTTTGATGCCACCTTGAACTATGTACAGGACATTTTCTGATTAAATAGGCTATACTGGCTAGATGATAGGAGTTGTAATCCTACACAGTTACAATTTTGGCAGACACAGTTTTGGGGGAAACTGTCTTAGAATAAGTATATTAAATTCACAGTCCATGGACCATATTTCAATTTTAGCATCTGAGCTGCAACCCTCCAAATCACTAAGAATAGAGGTACCAACTTTATGTAAATACAATTTCTGGCAGTGAATTTTCCAGATTTTCCCTCCCACCCCCTCCAACTATAGCTAAGCACAGAAAGGGGGGCTTTCTTGATGACAAACAGTCCCCTTTTTCTTTTAGCCTCCTGCTTAGTTCCTGCAAAATGGCCCAACATTTCACTGCCAAAATAAATTATTCTGGTATTAATTTTTGCGGTGAGATTTCTGACTGCTTTCCAAAGTTTGGATTTTTTAAGGGTGGGCATGCCCCCCAGAGTTGTTTTGTTCTCACTCACTCTTTTTTTTAAAAAACAACAACCTCGAAAGAGGATAAAAAGCAAGCAAAAAAAGGGGGGCCCTGCCATTCCTGGTGAAATCAACAGAACATTTTTTAGTCTTTTGTGGCCATCCAATTCATCTGAGGAATCATTGGTGGCTTTGATGCCAGAGGAGTTGCCCACTCTGGCTTGAGGAGGCCCAAATTCTTACAGGTAGTCTGCGAGTTATGGCTGCAATTGGGACTGGAATTGCTGTCACTAAACAATGTGGTTGTAAGCACAACAGCATATGAACATGTCGCTGAATGACTGCAATCCAGGCAATTCTAGTTGTTGTTGTAACTCCAGAGGTGCAGGTTGTTAAGCGGGAAGCAGAAGGAATCCCAGGTAAAAACTGTGGGTGTTGCAGCAGGGTGGAGGAAGCCTGGAGACCCAGTGCTTATGAGTTGGGGAAGTAGGGTGCTATGGGGCAGCACAAGCTCAGGAAAGCTGGGGCGAGAGTGCAGAGGGTGTGTGAACACAGGGAGGCTGGGAACAGAGGGTGCGGGTTGAATGCGAGTGAAGGAGAGTAACAGTAGAAGAAAATATAACCCCACCGTTATGGCTATTCGTGTTATCCATGGTGTTTCAGATGCTTTCTTTATAAGTTGCACTATTTTACATCATAAAGGGGTAAAGTGTTTGTATATGTGTTTATTTCCTCATTTTGTAACGAATGGGCTCCTACTGACTCCTCCAAGAAGGGTTCTGGAGTTCATAGAAGAAAACAATTGGAAGGCAAAAGTTTAAGCCTTTTTCTCTTCTCTGTTCCTTTAGTACAAATCTTTTCATCCCAAAGCAACATTGTTATGTGTCTTTCTATCCTGAAAAGGCATTTGGATTTTCTGATATTTTCCAGGGCATGAAGGAAAGGTCGGGATGGCAGCAATACGACTAAAGGAAGGGGAGTCTTTTGATGGAAAGCAATTATATGCACATATCAAGAATTACCTGCCAAACTATACCATACCTCACTTTATCCGCATCCAGGTGAGACTCCTTTCTGTTCTCGTTGTTTTTCTGTGCACTTACCTAAATAAGGGTGAAGCAAAACAGATTAATACAATGTGAATAAGCTTTAGTGGGACTGTTAAGAATTACAAATAGTGCACACTGCCTAGGTAGATAAAAGTCATGAGCGAAAGGAGTTTTTGATCTTACTCTGCCCTTGATTGGATCAGCCTTCTGGGTTATCCTAATACAATTTCTCAAATTTGGCAAGATATGTGGACTTCAGTTCCCAAAATTGCTGGGAACTGAAGTCCACACATCTTAAACTTGTCATATTTGATAAACACCTGAGGCAAAGAATACAAGAATGGCCCTTCCCATTTCAACAGGATTGAAGTTGATTTTTTTTTCTTAGTCAGAGGACAACTTCCTCTACAACACCTGACAGTAGTAGGCTAATTTAGGGCCATTGGATTAGGCTGTGTGGCACACATTACAGTTTCTTCCACAACTTCTTGCCACTTCCCAGCTTCTGCTGCCTAAGTCAACCACTTGCTCTGCCTCCTTATAAAACTGATCGTTTCAATTCTTCATCAAGATGGGTGATGAAACTCAAGAGCCTATCCTATCATTGAAGGAGAAATTGCCTGAGTGAAACAATCTAGGTATAATGTGGCTGATCTGTTATCAAAGCAGCAGTTTTGTAGAAAGGAGACTTTAATTCTTCCATCATTTTATAATCTAAATCACCTTTCAAAGCTGCTGTTGGGCCCAACCAGAAAATAATATCAGTGCTTATGTGGTTTTTTTTAATGATGATATGCTTGCAGCTTGCACTAGTAAAACAAACTTGTTTGTCTCATATAATACATATGATTGCTATTTACCAATCTGGTGTAAATGAAAATCTCTACCACATCCATTCAATTCTTCATCCTCCCATCACACTGCTGGGGACTCTGGAAAAAGTGCAGTATACAGTTATGAATGATTATTTCTTCTCCTAATGCTTGCAATCCTGCCACGTTTTGATGTGTTTTAGCAGTGCAATACAGTGATGGTCTGATTTGCTGCTCTTCATCACAGGAGGCCCTAGAGATCACGGTGACTTTCAAGCAGTGCAAAAATCAGCTTGTGAGGGAGGAATTTGACCCTGTCACCATCAGAGAACCCCTCTTTTTCCTGGACAACTCAGAAAAGAGCTATGTGCCACTGACTCTGGAGATCTACCGTTCCATCATAGAAAAGAAGCAGAAACTCTGAAAAGGACTTCAAGAAATATCACACCATCGTTCTTTGCTGGCACAGTAACCCAGGAACATTACAACTTTATGCTTCTTGACTTTAGCCCCAGAGTGGAGCAATTACCTCAGATTATTTTTTTTAATTAACCAGCTGGGTATCTTGCATACCAAGCTTGAGGATCTCTAGAAAATTAATTTCATTTTACTTCTATTTTCTCCTATAAAGAACCTTTCTATGAGCACATGAGCTGTTTGCTCTGCAATAGATGGATGTAAAAGTGTGTATGTATTATAGGGTGGGTGAAACCATGTGGTAAATAATGTATTCTACTTGAGTGCTTCATTTTGCACAGTAAAGCCCATGCGCTGTGCTTGTGAAGGGTAGATGGAACTGCTGGGTTCACCTTAAGGGAAGCTTCATGCATTTTCAATATGAAAGGATAATAGAAATCCTGTTCCACTTGCTTCTTGTAACACACATGCATCCAGTTATTGCTACTTTTACAAGGGATTAAAAATCTAGGGAAGCCGAAGGCCAGGTGGAGAATCTGGGATCTATTTTTAGAAACTAGAACTGATGTGATTATTTCTCATGGTCTGTTTTTAAAATTATTACAAAAAATCATCTCATGTCAGTTAAAAAACTAGTTATCATTTAAACTCAGATAAACAGCTTCCAACTTCAGAAAACATGTTTTGATTATTATCCCTTGAATCTTTGGTTCATGGCATTTGGAGGAAATATCATATTCTTACCAATGGCCAGAGAATGCCTTAATTAGGACTAGTAAGAATTTATTTGCATTTAGTAAGTCTTGTGAATTCAGTCTTAGAATCGGATTCAAAAGAGCACCTTCATTGTGGCCAGATAAAGGACAAGAAGGAATGGTACTGGAAAGCATGCTTAATTTTACAATAGTACCTGTGACTATTCAGCCCATTGGGAAAAAAAAAATTACCATTTACAAAAATGCTTGCCAGTCCTGTAACCCAAAACCAAAAAATGACACATGGTAAAACTTAAAAAAATAAAAGTTTTTTTTAATTGTTTCCCATCTATAGACATAAACTTACCAGACTATAGATTCTACTGTCTGCACCTGCACTATACTCTGTGAACTTTTAGGGGGGGCTGTCTTCACCATCTTTCTCTCACATGTAAATCTAGGCTGAATTGCCTCTTACTCCTCTACAATGCACAATCCTCCCTCCTGGGGATCCATCTCTTTACTACATACCGTCACAGGACCTCAGCTTCCAGAATTCCCCTGACAGCATGGCCATTACTGAGAAATATGGAACTTGAAGTACATACATCTGCCAAGAATTGGAAATACTAATTTAAAAAGCTAGTTGTAAGCCCCATCAGCAATTTTTCCAATATCTAGAAAACATTTCAAAGTTGTGGTTTGATAATCTTAATTTCTGTCAAAAAGATGTGGAGAGTGCAAAGAATATCATTAGTTCAATCAGTTACCTGCCCCTGATTGAGTGTAAGAATCAGAGAAATAAGAATCTTCTCATCCCCACTCAGCACAAAAGAGAAATTAAGTACGTGACTGGTGCCCTTGTCCTTCTATATTGCTATTATATGAAGCTATGATGGGAAGGTAATTTGTAAACATCCAAGTGACTTGACTACCATTCCTTTACTGCAATTAAATGTGTCTGAAAGCAAAATGATAGGATGACAATATATCAGCAGAAGCGGGGTGATTGAGTAGCAGGCTGCATGAGTTTGCACTATTGGGAAAACAGACTGCACACAAACTCCACAAAGCCACTTCAGTGCAGAGAAATCCCTAGCCCTGCTCTGATTTTAAATAAGCCACATCAAAACAGGGGATGACAAGACTCAGCTGCCAAAATTGCCTGAGATCATGTGGCTGCACAGATCCACTGCTGATTCCAAACTAATGAAAGCCATTGTGTGTTATATTACATGAAAATGAATAATAGAAGTCTATATTAATGAGCTGTAGAGGGATTTAAGTGGAAGAGTTTAGCAAGAAGAATCTCCAATGGGTTGTGAAATATCACCAAGGGTTGTTGCAAGACATGATGACATGGAAGATGATCTGGTGCATGGATTTAGAAATGTAGAAACAGCAGAAGGCTAGATAAATGAGGGGTGGATGGATGTACAATATATTGACAAACAATGTATTTGAGAGGAAAAAGAAAAACTGTTAGGATGAACATGTAAGGTAGAAGAGGGTATATAATGGGCTATCAGTTTTTGTTTGGATAATCTCCCACCACTTTGTGTAGTGCATCACAGTGATGTTCAAAGCATGGAAGAATAAAACAATAGCTTGACAAAAATTGACACAACAAAATAGGAAAAATACTATTTGGAATTACTGTGAAATGACATGGAAGTGATGAATTAAGTTGTTACTAATGAGGGCACACATGGAATTAATCTGGTGATGCCTGTGATATTTACAAAGCTTTATGATCTTATACCATTGGTTTTGCTGATGGTTAAAAGCTGTATAACTCAGGCCATCCTTTTCCCCACTACTTATTAGCAATACTAAATAGCCTCTTGGAGTCTGCCTCTTTTTATAACTGGTGATTTCCTGAAGTCCACAGTTCATCCTGATTAGACAGACTATATATTTCAGAGTAAATCATAAAATGTATGCCAATAATGGATGAGGAAGGAGTTTGAATTGATTCCCAATGTTCTGAGATGAACTTGCTTGCAGTGTCACAGCATTTCCAGCAGCTGCTGATAAATTATTTTGAAAGCCTCAAGATTTGTTGGGCTGGAACACCAACAATTGTGTCCACACAGTTTCTAGTATGGGCACATTTCAATGCTATCAGGAAAGGAGTCACCTAAATCTCAGAGGGAACTTCATTTCAGAGGGGAGGTGCTGCTACAGAGAAGATTTGCTCTCTGGTCTTGAAAGATGACATTCTGTAATTGAAAGTATTCTTATAGGTTAAGTAGGTAACATGGGAAATAGGTAGTCCCTCAAATAACCAGGCCCTTTTCATCAACACACACAAAACAAGGATATTTATCAAAAATTTAAAAGTAATATCACTTCCTTTGCATATAAAAGATGCAATATTCATTCCATGACATCTCCAAATACAGCTGGGAATACTAAGCAAGCAAGAATCAAAACCCATTAAATTGTTAATGTTATTTATTTCCCATGAGATCTTAGCCAGTTAACTGATACTTTAAAGAGGCCGTTACAGTTGGGTTGTTATTACAGGCTTTTCAGATGTTACTGAGTCACAATTTCCATTATTCTTCTATAGTGTTGGCTGGAACATATTCCCTTATTGTTGGCTGGCATCTGAAAATATCTGTAAGATAGTTGGTTTTCCACTTCCATTTAGGTGATAGTGTCAACTCTATCTGAACATTTTGTCAACTGTCCTCCAAGATAATCTTTGCATCTTGATTTGTCTCTCTCATTCTCTCTATTAAAAACTTTTGTACTCAGTAATCAACCTATAGTAGATGTTTCCAGAAATAATATCAACTCAATGTCTTTGTCAAGGAAAATGTAATTCATTTCTAAGGATCCTGTGAACATCAATTGATTTGCAATTGCTAAGACTGTTGGCCTTCCCAAGAAAACAATTTAAGGTATCTGTTAAAATACAAAACTATAGGTAGGGATGGGAAACCTATAACTTTAAATATAATATACATAAATATGTTAGTCCAATATAATTAATACAATATGTATTTTCTTCTGTTCAATCATGTCCAATTCTCAGAGATTGCCTGGACAAATCTCTGTAGTTTTCTTGGCAAGATTTTTTGGAGGTGGTTTGACATTGCTTGCTTCCTAGAGTTGAGAGAGGGTGACTGATCCAAGGTCACTCAGCTGCCTTTGTGCCTAAGGCTGGACCAGAACTTATACTCTCCCAGTTTCCAGTCTGATATTTTCACCACTACATCAAACTAGCTCTCATATGATATATAATACAGGAATAAAATCATCCCTAATCATTGGGCATGCTGACAGAAATTAATAGATGGTAGAATCCAACAACATTTGGAAAAGTACAGATTCTCCATTTCACCATTTCAATGGAATCCTGCTTTATTGTCAGACTGTCTTCCAAAATGTTATGGCCTTCAGATGTATTGGATCAAAATCTTCAACAATGATTCTGAGTATTCCGCATGCTGAAGTCTATATATCTAGTGCCCACCAGATTGGAGGCAACTGCCATTAATAAACTAACCATGAAAAAGGAGTTGGTGATGGTAGGATCCTTTGCCCAACTAATACGGTACATCTCATTCATGATTGCCTTTACTTGATTTATATTCTAGCTGAACTTATCTTTCTTCCCTCCCTTTCTTGATTAAATTGTCACAAACGTCTATTCTGCAAATGCCAGTGACCTTCCAGATTGTTAATTTTCATTCAGTATCCACTGTGCCAACTTTTTTCCCCCAGGACTTTGAGATATAAATTGTGGGTGAGGACAAAAGTAGGCTGCACCTTATATAAGTACAGCTTCCTGCTGAAAGCCAGACACTTATGCTACAGATGAGGAAGGTAAGGAGCAAAAAGCATACTAGGATTTCAGAAGTATAATGTCATTCAAATTTTATTGGCTGGGAGACAAAGATTTTTTCATTTAAGCCTGAAGGGACTATGTGGAATGTGGGAATTGTATCTTTTGTTTATTCATAATTTCTCTGCTCTTTGTCCTCCAGGGCTTTGATACAGCCTGTAACAAATTGGATTACCTAATTCTTCCAGGGAACCAAAGCTAAATTCCTACCATGCTGGATCTATACACAGCTGTGCTTGGACTTTTGATTCTTCTGCCTCTGCTGGGCAAATTTTTCTTTCCCTATTTTTGGTTGGATCTGAAACTCCTCTTTGGCTACATACACATGGGATACCGATGCCACACTTACATGCAGAGCATTCCCCCTTTCACTCTTCTAGATATATTTTTGTCCAGAGTCAAGAAGTATTCAGAAAAAGCTTTGATTCTCTTTGAAGATGAGGTTTATTCCTATGGGGACATTGATAGACACAGCAATCAGATAGCCAGAACGCTGAAAGACTATGTGGGGTTGAAACAAGGGGATACCATGGCTGTTTTCTTCAAGAACATCCCTGTCTACCTCTCAATATGGTTTGGCTTGGCAAAGATTGGCTGCACCATGGCATGTATCAACTATAACATACGACTCAGGTCTCTGATACACGTGCTGAAATCTTGCAAGGCCAAAGTTCTTCTAACAACTCCAGGTGAGAGAAACATGTGGGAAATAATTCCATGAGAGTAATATATCATAATTATTTGTTCCCTCTCTTCTTTCTGAATTGTGCCCAAATATAATTTTTTCAATCCAGGAATGATGGGCAAAATGTCATTACAGTTTCTGATTTTGTATTCATAAAATAAGTTTTAGATATATGTGAAATGCTTTCTTTTATATCAGTATTCTGTCAGCATTGGATAGGCTGATATTGTGAATTCATATGGGAGAGAACCATTCTCCAAGTGTACACCTTTCTGTTTATTAAAATATATGTACATTTTTCTATTAAGAATCTGTCAATAATTCAAGTAACTGGAAATGTGCTTGAATGAATGAATCCCTTCTTTCTTTATGCTCTTATGAAATCAGCTGTCTTTTGAGATCTGGAGGCTAAGTGAATACAAACTGTAAAGGGCCATATTGTTTTCTGGAACCCAAGAACATCTACCTGTCTCATCAGATCCAACAGAAGGGATATATTATGGGGCCTATCTATAAAGGAGTTCCCTCTGACAGGACCCAGGAGAGCCTTTTCTGCTGTGGCACCTACCTGAGGTTACATTGTGTTGGCCTTTAGTTGTGTTGTGAAGATATGTTTGTGCCATGAGGCACAGAGATCCCATTGATGTGGGGGAGCGTGCAAGATGGCTATATTGTTTGTGAGCGGTGCATTAGTACTTTCTCACATTTTTATTTTTTTTGTTAATTATTTGAATCAATTTCTATACATTTATCTTATTTTAACTTGTAAGTCTCAAAAGTAAGATGGGCAGCTACATAAATTTAAAGCAGTGAGTGGATCAGTCCATGCTAGTGTACTTTTGGACACTAGTATTCAAACAGAAGCGCCCTCAGGGCAGTGCTTTGAGATATAAGTCTAGGGTTTACCATGCTTTGAAGTACGGAAACCAGTTTGCACTGCAAATAAAGAGCATTCTAGATCTGGGTCCTTTTGATAAATCTAGATAAGCCAGAGTTACCTAACTACACCACAGTTTTATTTTGCTTGGAAACTCCATATATATTTTTGCTTAGGGATATATATACATATATGCTCCATATAGTTTTAATGCTAGAACTCGCATTGTAGATAGAGAGGCAGGCAGGCAGGCAGATGTGAGAGAGAACTTCCATTAATTTATATAACCCTACTGTTTTGTTTAATGAATTTATTAATCTTATTATGTATAGGTAATAATAGTTTATAGAATATATGTAATGAGCTTACACATAATAAATGTATACTTTGGGGCTATGAATGATGATGTAAGGAAGGTTGTGGTCAGAAGCAACCTGACAAGTGAAAATTTATCAGCAATTCAACTCTATTTACCAATGGAGTCAATTTGTACTTCTACTGCATTTCCACAATGTTTTCCAGTAGAGCTGGGTTGAGGAATTAAAGTGATTAAATTATTTAATCACAATTAAATAATTGTGATTAAATTATCACAATTAATGTGATATAATTTATCACATTCTATCCCTAGAAGAGAGCTGGTCATTGCCTGAATGGCTTCCAGTGATGATAATTTGGCAAGATACTTGGAGATTCTCACATTAATCATGACTTGGGATGTTTCGGCATGAAATAATGCCATTCCCACAGTGGTACTACCCTGTTTTTGTTCTCATTTCTCTTTTATGATTTGAAACAATGTGTAATTCTCATGATCTTCTTGGACTTCTTAGTTATGTTCAGTATCATTTTTCTGAACAACTACCTGAAGTGGGAGTTGGGAGTAATGTTTTATTGCAGAATTTGGCAAGTTATTTTCAGATGGTATCATTAGAGGATATCACTACTGTTCTGTTCCTTGGCACTTTATTCTAATCCAAAAGTATATGATTCTGTTTTATCATGTATAATCCTATTATTATTTGGACCATCCCAATATTTTCCAAAATGTATTCATTCCCATTGTTGTTGTTTTTTTTCTTAGTACAGTAGGACCATTTTTCTGCTAATAAATTTTTATTCTATATGACTAGTTTTATTTTATATTGCTAGTACATTTTTATTCCAATTCTTGCCTTTTTCTTTGAATTGTATCTTCATCATGATCTCAGTGGTGTTAAAATTATACAGGAAATTTTATCCTCCCCCAAATTGATATTTCTACATATCCATAAAATATGGAAATATTCTTTGATACATTTTGTGTGATTGAAAATAATCAATTGTATACTTTAAGATAATCATACTACTGCTCTATTGTCAGATTTTGAACTGAAATTCAAAAATAGTTAACATTAGATTGATTGTTGTATGTCAGAGATGTATACGTTCAGCTTGGTTATATTGTATTTTGAATTTATCCATGAAAAATGGCCAAAAAAGTTATACACAACATTAGAAAGATAAATTTATGCATAACGTGCAACAATAGAATGTTGATACAAATCATTTAACATTTGAATTAAGTATTTTTCAACAAAGAGGCAAACAAAAGACTTGAAAGTAATTCAATTATTTTTAATGATTTTTTGACATAATATTGCAGACTGACTGTCTTTTTCCATGCTCCCTCCATCCCTCCCACCCTTCTCTCTCTCTCTCTCTTTCTTTTTCTCTTTCTTTCTCTCTTTCTTTCTCTCTTTCTTTCTCTCTTTCTTTCTCTCTTTCTTTCTCTCTTTCTTTCTCTCTCTCTTTCTTTCTTTCTTTCTTTCTTTCTTTCTTTCTTTCTTTCTTTCTTTCTTTCTTTCTTTCTTTCT
>JANHZU010006116.1:47119-57556 GCA_032468055.1 Acrochordus granulatus | reverse complement strand
TTTGGATTAAAGGCGAAACGTCTTCGACTTGAGAAAAAATCCAGTCCAGATGCCTGTTTTTTAAACTTTGTTGCGAAATAGGCTGCTTTATAATCCTCATTTTCTTTTTTTTTTTCTTTGCCTTTTTGCATTTCTCATCTGCTGTAATTAAATATCATTTAGAATCCTATATATAAATGCTTCTCTTTTCCTAAAAATAAAGGATACAAATGAGTCAAGGGATCTTAAAATGTTAAAACATATTTCCTCTGAGATTAATAAAGATAATACATTCATTTGAAACTTATTAATATCACAATTGTGATACAAAATGAATTGTTGCATCAGGGGCAAATCTGGGCATTCTTCAGAGTGGGAGCTTTTGAAAGTTGCATAATCTTCTGTTTTGAAAAAATAGCAAAAGATCTTTACCCTCTTAAAAACGGGTAAAGGAGAAAAAATAAAGATTTTAGAGGATGGCCTCATGAAGCAGGACTGGAACTCCATTGGAAGGATGGAAGTTACCATCTGCCATTATTGTGGGTTTGTCCAGACATTGGAGGTTTGGTTAGTGAGGTTGCTGAAAAAATGCAATTTAAGTACAGCAACTGAACATAAATAACGCTTTGGAGATTTATTTATTTTTCAAACTTATGTGGCCCTCCATCTCACAAAAAGTGATGGTGGTATATAATAATCAAGTAAAAAACAACACATATACAAAACAAGCATTTAAAAATATAAAAAGTCAACATTATAAATTAAAGATAATTAAAATTAAAATACACCAACCCCAGGCAGAGACAGAATGAGTATAGCTATCTCAATAGTGGAGCTATCTAAACATGTCTCTGGTTCCTTGGGACTTTCACACCTGGTGACACAACCAGGTTGACCTTAATGGTGCTTCTAATCTGTTTTCAGTTGAGTTTGTCTTGATCGAGTGCCAGCAATGTTCTAGATATCTCTTCTCTCATTTCATCTCCTTCAATTCTCCACAGATCATGGGGAGTGTTGGGATCTGACCCACTGCCTCAGCCACCCTGTTGTTCCAAGTGGCAACCAAGGCTTCAGATGGACGGTGCATCAAACTGACAGGAACAATGCCCAGCTCCCTCTGAAACCAATCCAGGTCCATTAGTTGCTGGAGATGGACAAATCTAATGAGTCCAGCTTCCCTGCAGTGGATAGTGGCATTAAAAAAGCCCGTGGAAATGGGTGTGATCTGACCATGATAAAGGAAATACTAAAAGCTTGCCCAATTTCAGATAATTTTGCCATTGCTCAGACAGGAACACCAGATCCGGAAGTGTGACTACTGTCCCATGTTGGGTACTGGATGACTTGGTATAGGCCATGAACTCTCAAGCCACCTCAGATCCCATTCTTAGGAAAGGCAAATTGAAGTCTTCCAGGAGCCTAAGTCTGGGGAATTCCATTACCAACCTAGAAATAGAACTCAGGCAGAGAAGTTGCTATGCAGCATTGAAGCTAGTACAATACCAATAATTCCAACTGATCCCTAGAGCCCAACCAAATGAACATGTTCTCACATTCAGACCTGTGGTGCAGTGCCCCTAAAAGCTGGAAAGCATTCCTGAATGACAATCACCATATCCTCACCCCTGCCACAGAGTCTTGACTGATGCCCCACTTGAAACCCATCTGGGCATATTTTTGAAAGGGCAACTCCCATGCTTCCAGACTTATTTAAGTTAACAAGGATTCAACTGTGCAAGTTGAATCATATCAATATCAGCTGATATGAAAATCAGCTAGATGAAGAGGCCCAGGAAAGTGGCAGCGGGAGCTTGAAAAATGAGAAAGGAGGAATCAGACGAGAAACCAGAAATTGAAGAGTACATGAAAAGAATGTAACTAGAAGGGTTGCAGCTAAAAACACCCATGAACCAAAGTCTACAGTTAAAGGCTTAGCTTCCAATTCTATGTTCCAACACTTATTTACATATATAAGTGGCAATGATTGGTCATCTGGTCAAGATGCTCTTCAGTGGCTATGATTTGGTCATCTGGTTATTGACCACAGTAAAGATTTTGATTTGATGATTTCACCATAACTCCATAATTATTGAGGTGAAAATTAGTGATGCCATATATGGACTTCATTAAAAGATTTGCAGGTCCTATTGAATTAAGATAGGAGTGCACAACCAAGACTTCAGCACTACCTATGTCACAGAAATAATTATTTGAATAATAAATTTCATAACAAAAATTTCCAAATGTTTGTTGCTTCATGAATGTCCCAGTTAAGTAGACAATCAGTTTTATTCAGCCATTGCAAACCATGAATATTTGGTTAAATGCCTCTCTGGCAAACAGGCTCAGTGAAGGACCCTAATACAAATTAACCAAAATTTTTCTGTTAAAGAATACAGTATGCAAATACAATTAAGTTATAGTTTCCATGGTGAAATCAGACTATCACAAGAAGTAAGTTTTGACAACTGACTTTTACGTTTCAAGACTTCCTCATTCTTAGGAAAGGCAAATTGAAGTCTTCCAGGAGCCTAAGAAATTAGGCTTATGGCAAATAAACTGCCATAAGTTTATTTTTACATTTTCAGAACTTATATCTACAGTTAACCTAATAACACCATCTTTTAATTGCAAATCTTGAGAGCTTTGGGCAAAACCTTGCAAATTGCCTTTGATCTCTTTCCTTTTCCAAGTAACTTAAAAGAAGACCCTTCCAGTGTAGAGATGAAATTAACAAAGAGTTGCCTTTTACAAGCTTAATCTCTATAAGGAAGGGAGCTTTGTAGAGATGGGAGGAAATCTCAGTTTCAGCACTGAATTTTGTGGGGATTAAGTACAGTTAACTGAATTCACTCATGCATGCTGCTTAGCATTCAGCTACTTTTCTGATCTCTTCTCCCACTTTGGGCAGCATGCAGAAGACCCACCAATAATTTCTCTTCCTCAGACATATAATCAGATAGAAAAAAAAGCAAGTCCGGAATATCTCTCCACAAGGGACAACATAAAACAGTCTGACTTTCAGAGGCTTATAGAGCATACCATATAACAACAGTTAAATATTTACAGTCCAATTAAAATGAATAATAGGAGTATAAAGCCCCCAATGAACAGACAAAGCTAACAACAGAAACCAAAAGAGAGATTTGCAGTGCTCCTCCAAAAAGAAAAAAAAGACCCAAATTTCCTCTCTTATCTAGATGTTAAGGATAGGAGACCCGTCCTCTTTTATATCACATTGCCCTCACAGATTATGATTTTGTATCAATAGTAGTTTGGGAGAGTCAAACCTGAGATTGAAGATTTATTAATCTAAGAGTACTGGTTAAGCCCATTGTTAGAAACAAAAGAATACATGGCAAGCCTGCAATTCAAAAGCAACTCACAATACATAAGCCCCCCCTATATAATTGGTCAAATTGGGAATTGAAACATCAGTCTTCACTACCGCCTTGTATTTGGCTGCGGAGCACCTGGTAGGCAGTAGGCCTCCCGTGCATCTGTTGATTGAAAAGATGCCTGATTCCCAAGTCTTAATCACCTCCCTGGCCATTTTGCTCCCACCTGGCCAATGATCACCATGGCCACAAAGTCAAAGTATGTTTCTGTGCATGGCTATGTGTGGCTACTAATAAGGAGGGGTCTCCCTGGCAAATGGCCGACTCATACTCATGCAATCTTGATTCCATTTTTCATCCAGTGTAATTATGAAAGCAATCCATAAACAGGATCTGGTAGATGATGCCAAATGATTCTCCCAACTCCAAGTGATCCTTACATCTCATGATCCCAGCCCACCTCCTTTACTGCAAGTTGGGAGAGTTGGGACAGAACAGGAGCCTGATTTAAATCTGAGAGTCAACAAATTATTCAGATATCAGCCAAAGCTCAGGCTGCAATGGGTTGATGAGGGAATGATAAATGGATGCCAGATCATGCAATATTTAATTTCAGGATGGGGGTGATATATGTCTCTGCATCTTAATGCTCCCATGCCTTCCTCAAAATGATTCTTTGTAAATTTGTTGACTAAATGGTTAGATACCTGGAAGCTTTATTGGTCTCTCGAGCAGGATTGGGAATGAAGCAGGGAGAATAAGAGGAAGTGGACTTCCACTCAAGTGATACTGAATGTTACTAGCCTATCCATCATTTTAGCAATTGGTTTTCATAGGTATAAGGGAAAAAATACTTCTGTTTCTGTATCTCCACTAGAAATGCAAGCATTAGCAGTTGGAGTAGTAATTAATTCAGTTTAGCACCAATACTTCCACCAATTACTAGGCTATTGGCTGCTAGGCTAAGAACCAAATTTCTGAAGTTATTTTTACTATTACAGACTAAACGGAGGCACAGATCCAAATGAATTTCCTTCTGCTGAAATCCTGTGAAAGTATTTTCCCCCTGAGGAATGTGATGTATATACAACACATAAAACCTCAGATCAAATTGTATAGATTAAGAAAGTTCATAGAGTGTTATGAAATACGGTATAACGCAGAAATAAAATATTTTTGCTGATATGAAAAATGATTAGAAAGAGGCTATTCGAATCTTAGATAATTTTTTTCCATGAAACAGTTCTTAAAAATCTTAAAAAATATATTACTCTTCAGTTTTTTTTGGGGGGGGGAACTCTTAACAATAGTCAATGACACCTAGCAAAATGAGAAATGAAAACTCCAAAATCTTCATATCAGCAGTATTTTTCAGCTTCAGCAAGATTATTACATATTCATCCTTTAAGTTCTATTTTCTAAAACTTTATCTGCAATCTGTAAAGGTATTACATCAATGACAAAAGCCAGATTTTTAAAAATAAATTATCGTGTAATAGTATTAGTGATTCCAATCAATTTAGCAGCATGGAACATTTCAACAAATTGGATGCCTCATTGAAATGGTTTTGAGATAGTTTCCCATCTTCAACAGTACTCTAAATCAGCTCAGGGTAGCCTCCTAGGAATTCTAGATACATTTTATGAAGTCCAATTCTTTTGATGAGTAGAGAGTGGAGGAAAGCTTTATTACTTTCAATGCCTTTACAATAAAGACAGAACAGGAGGATGGGGAAGCATTTTTTTACTTTATTGATCAAGGATAGGTAAAGGATACTTTGATAAAATCTCTGCTGTATCTATATTTTAGCATTCTTGTTTAATCAGAAAAAAATGCTTTCAGAATTTATTTCAAAGCTGAAAAAAATAGTAGCTAATTCCTTATGAATGGAGTTATAGTGTTACATCTCTTACTTGAATTACAAGGAAGCCAAGGATAGAGTGATCCTCCCTAGCTTTTTAGAAGCTGTAGTGAAAGACTGTCCCACTCTTAAGGGTGAAGATAAACAATCTGTTTATGTATTAAGATTGTGGAAGAAATGGAGCTTTCTGCATGCAGCCACTGGATGTCCGTGCGTCTCTCAAAACCGGACTTGAATAGAACACATTTACAAATCAGGGTCACTGCTCTTCTAAAAATATTGCACTTGCTTTTGTTTCCATAGGGGTCAAAATCCTCAGTTTCATCAGAATATCTCTTATTAAATTAACATTGAAGCCATCTGCAAAATAGGTACAGATATGAGTTCTGTGCATTTTTTAGCAGCTATTTCTATCTTTCTTTATGTATTGTTGGCATTTAGGTTAGGATTTTTTTGGTGGGGGAGGCAGGGGGGCAGCAACTTAAAAAAAGACACAAGGGCCAAATACTAAAATCTTATGCATCCCGCTCCAACTCCATCTGAGTGGCATAATTGCACAGTAGTTTAGAAAATCCCAGTATGAATCCCTTTATTATCATTGTTCAGTCGCTCAGTTGCTTTTGGCTGTTTGTGACACAATCAGCATGATTTGCCAGGGTTTCTATCAGTTAACTGTTGTTGTTGTTTTTGCTAGAGAAAAGATAACTAAATTTATTACCAACTGAAAGTCTCTTTTTGACTTTTTTAATGGGAAACAGAAAAAAAAATAAAATTAGAACATATGGATTTGATGACTAGAAATATTGAGAAACTATTAAAAACAGATGTTAAGTTGTAATTTTAGAGTAAGAGTTGACCTTAAGTTTCATTTGTATCTGCTGTAAATAGATTTGGAAGTCATTATTTTAGTATGTATACATAAATAAATTTAGTATATATACATAAATAAATTTTCTGGCATCTCTATTGCCCATTTTTCTCAATGAACTCTTGATTTTGGGTTTTGCTGATTAATATAGTTTATTATTATAGAATAACAGTATTTGTTAAGTTAGTAAAGTAAAAACTGGTTTAATTTTATTTTATACTTTACCGTGCTGAAAAATGTTGCAAGTTAATACTCTTTTTTTCTTTCCCTTATACCTATACTTATCTTACTCCTTTCTTCCCCTTCCCCATTTTCCTATCATCTTTATTTTCATCTGTATTTTATATTATAATTTTAATAATTTTTTAAAATATATTTCCTATTTCTTCTCTTTTTTCTATCCTCTTTACTATTTCCTTTCTTGATTTTTAGTTTTTTGTTAGTTTTTTATTTTTTACTTTGAAAAATTTAATACAGCTATTTTTCTAAAAATAATTCTTGTACATGCTGTGGCTTCAGTAATGTTGTCATCTGTGATCTTTTTTTAAATTAGCTTAGGATTTTTTTCATGCTTCTGGATGTTCTCAAACAATTATTAAATTTCAGACCTTGGACAGATCCAGATTTAATCCAACCAACATAACCCACTGAAATACGATACAGTATATGGAAGAAGTTATAACCATCCATTTAAATCCCATTTATTTAAGTGAGTGTTTAGTGGGTGGCTGCAAAGGTGCCATGACTTGGGAGGAACCAGATCACACATGTGAGTAGGAATCAGATCTTTAATTTTTTCAGGGGTGGGTTATGATAGAGATTTAAGAAGTATTTGCTTAGATTACATTTCCATATATTTTTAGCCTCAAAAGATGATAATTTGCATTCCTGGTTTTAGCCATTATAGTTGGAGAAGGCTACATCAAGTATAGTCTCTACTTCCAATTTAAGCTTTTTGAAGAAAATCACCTTCAACATACAATATGTCTATCTATGTATGGAGATGAGGATCATGTACATTCATAGACCTCCCAAATTAGGAAAATTTTCTCCTCATGTCTTTGTATGTGCCTACCACATTCCAAAAAAAGTCCCCATAAGCAAAAGCATTAAAGGAAAGGGAAGGGAAACTATCATTCAATGACCTTCCATAAGCAATTCCTAAAAACTAAAAATCATCATGATTGTTGCCACCATCACCATCATCATATTTCACAACACCACAGTATTATGTATGGAAACATGAGGATCTGATCAGGTGAGGAGAATATCATCTGAAAAAGAAATCTTGCTCTTCATTGTAATTAAAATGTATGCAAACTGAAAATAAAGGCCTTTGTTCAGTTGAATTAATTAAGACCACTTTAATTATTAATGAAATGCAGCCAAGGCTGCTGAGCTACAAAGTCTGACTGAGATAGAAGATTCAGGATAGATTGAACGGCAAAATTATGAGAGCGTGGTGAGATCCTTGAGTTACAACTGGTGGTAATAGGTAGATGAATTAATTAAAGGAAGAAAGGAACAAATGTGACTGTGAACTCCCCATTCCCCCCCAAAAAATGACCTTGAACAGATGTGTAAAATTCTTTCCTGGCATTTACTGGCCGTATGGATTTTTGTGGACCAGTTGTGATAATTTTAAACCGATTTTGTCCATTTATTATTTGTGAGAAATAGGAGACAACAGTGCAGCTACTCTACTGCAGTTGCAAAGCTAAGGATAATCACTAGATGGCAGCAATAAATATATACAGAACAACATTTTCCTACCTTATTGCATTTATATTTTACTGTAGGGATATATTTGTGCAGGGATGGATGGATAAACATTTTAGATTTGGGGAACCATTTTTGAATACATTTTAATTTTGAGAATAGGATTTCAATGCTCTCAACAAATGAGTGAGAGCTGCTTTTTCATAATATGGTCCAATACAAAGCCATATCTACCAGGAGGTCATTAGTGAGGCTGTCCGTAGCTTCAGCGTCATTTTGAACTGGCTGGACAGGCTGGCTCACTTCCAAAGTCTTCTTGAAAAGGCTATAGCCGCCTGTCATTTTTATTTCTCAGGAATGCCTCAAACATATGCTTCAAAGGAAATATTAAAAAAATATATAATGTAAGAAGCTGAAACTTTGATTTGCAGCATAGCATTTCACCTTTCACTTTGAAAAAATAATCACATGATATTGATCAGGTAGGTGCTGAACAAAGTGTGGGCATCACATTGTCTGTTCAAAATTAGAGGAATATATATTGATATTCAACTATTGGGATAAATATAATTTTTAGATGAAGGCACGCAGTAGAATGAGTGCTTAAGATACTGGGCTTGTCAGCTGGAAGGTCGGCACCTCGGCAGTTCGAGACCCAAGAGCTGCTGCATAAAAGGGCAAGCTCCTATTGTTTGCCTAGCTCCTGCCAACCTAGCAGTTTGAAAGCATGTAAAAATGAAAGTAGATAAATAGGTACCATTTAAATTGGTGGGAAGGTAACAGCGTTCTGGGTGCCTTGGTGTATAGTCATGCTAGCCACATGACCATGGAAGCATCTTTGGTCAAATGCCACTCTTTGGCTAGGAAACAGACATAAGCGCCACCTCCTGGAGTCAATCACAACTGGCAAGGGAAACCTATTAAATTTTCAATAAAAAATTATTTTTATAATAAATTATTTTATAGTAAATTATTATGGTAAATCCATATGACATTTAATGAAAGATAAAGAAAAACATTCTCACTGGAGGGTGAAAAATCTAGAAGATAAACCATTAATTACAAATGTATGATTGTTGCTTTCATGCTAAAGCTGTCATAAAGACAATTTTCCATATTTCATTCGTTGTTAGAAATTAAAACTCCTTGTTAAGCCTGCAAATGGAAGTCTTGGAAAATTCCATCATATAATAAATTATGGGTGTTTACTTATAAAAAAAATAGAGGATGGAAGGAAGGACATCGATGCATACAGGTACTCCTTGAGATATAGTTGGCCACTTAGTGGCTGTTTGAGATTATGACAGACTCCTCAAAAGCTACTTACAACCCTATTTCAAAGTTGCAGCTGCTTCAGTGCCCCCTCAGTCATTTACCCTTTTGACCAGCTCCACGGATGCTACAGCTCCCCTCACTTCTCTCCCTCCCATCCTGATCTGCCAGGCCCCTACAATCCATGGGCCTACTCCCCACATGCCTGGCACCCATTGCACACTTAATTTTTGAACATCTCAGAATTTCATGGTGGGGAAGGGGAACAGGTCATGCAACCCAGGTCTAGGTGGCTGCTCATGGAAATAGCTGCTATTTGCAGCATGCCCACATTTCTTTGTGGTCATGCCAAGATGGTGGCTGCTTCTTTGAGGACACATACCATTCCATTTTGCTTCCCTAATGTGGTCTGCATAGCACTGTAGAAGGCTCCAGAGCTATAGGCATTGAAAAGGAGAGAAGAGAGAGTAGAAACCTGTTGCACTCCATTTAGAAAGGGCCTAAGGAGCTGTGACTCTTCCCTCCAATCAACCAACAGGAACCGGCCCTAGAGAAAGGAAGACAACTGCTGTAAAATAGTGCCCCCATTCCCCAATCTATAGAGTCAGCTCAGAATGATACCATGAACAATGGTAGTAAAGTGACTGAGAGATCAAGGAGTACAAGGATAGATGTCCCACGTCAATCCTGCCTCCACCACAGGTCACTAATAAGTGCAATCAAAGCTGGCACAAGTGACAAGAGTAACAAAATCAAGATGAAGGAAGGAAAGATCACCAAGAGCAGATTACGAGCAAATGTAGCCAAGGCAAATCTTGACTCTATCCTTCCCTATTAAGTTCAGTGATGAGTCTGAATAATGGTGTTTGAATCCAAGAAAATTATGGATTTTAGCTTGAAAGCAGCAAGAGGAAAATTAGTTTGTCAGAGCTCGGGATGATGTTCAAAAAAAGGATACAATGAGAAGGGTAAAAAGGGGGTTGGTATCTGTGATGCAGAGGTCCTTACGACCAAACTGAGGTACATTGAAGGAAATTATACAACATGCCCCTTTTCACTTGAAGCAACCTATCATTCTTATGAAAACTTTCCAGGGAGGTTTTGTTTCTGCAAGGATTCCCCTAACATTTTGAAAAATTCATTTTGAGTTTTATTTTAAGAAAACATGTGGAAGTAAGAGGTAGGCTTGCTTGATTTGCATTTTATAACAGAAACCATGATTGCTCTGTACATATATTGCAGCTCAATGTATGAGGAAGCACCATGTGAACCTTTGTTTTATGTTAATAGTTCTTATGCTCTTCATTCCATAGCAATCATAATTGTTGTTGTTCAGTCGCGCAGTCATGTCCGACTCTTCGCGACCCCATGGACTGCATTACGCCAGGCCCCCCTGTCT
>JANHZU010006116.1:17612-28068 GCA_032468055.1 Acrochordus granulatus | reverse complement strand
TCTGGCAGAGCTCTCATCTTCATTAGAGCACACAAGCCCCCCAACCACAGCAAGGTGGTGCCTCACTGGGGGGGACTTACACTATACAGCACTATATATGACTGAGCAGGCTAAGTTAGAAAAAGAGAGAAAAAATAATTTCCTTGGTTCCAGTAAAAAAAAATTCTTCTAATATTTATCAATCACACAAAAGAAAACAAATACATGTTGTAATTTTTATGCATTGATATGGATTGATTTATCATTGATTTGAATAAGGGGTAGCTAACATAGGAACCCAAACATTACATAAATCATGTCTATTTAATTCTTCTTGAAACTTATAATCTACTTTGTGGCAATATGGGTATATTCCTAAATAAAGAAGAACCTAAAATTTTATTCTGGAAATGCACTCAGGTCCGTTTTCCCTTAAAGTAGCCATTTCTGTCAAGAATAGCATATGGGAAACTCGTTCTGAAGGCTTTGCAGCAAAATTGATTCATGTAGGAATGGATTTCCTGGCAGTTGGCAGTACCCAGCATAGACTGATGATTATCTATAGTTTCTCCCTTCTCTTATTCTCACCCATAGTTAGCTTAACGATATTTAGCCAATTAATCCACTGTTGGAGCTTTGCATAATACAAGAAACCAAATATCAACTGCATAGGCTAGATTTAACAAACAGCTCAGATACTCACATACTTTATTGGCCAAGCATGGTTAGACATGCAAGGAATTGACTTTGACTAGGCCTAGTACAACATTTATATGGAGGTTTAACAATACATCAGGCAAGCAAGCAAAGTAGGTTATGGAAACTAACAATTACTATTATGTTTTGCCAGCTACCAGGCAATGTAAAATGGCAGTTTGGTGGCAGCAGCAGCAGCAGCAACACCAATTGCAGAACCACCAAAAATAATCAAAGTTGCAATGATTCTGCCCCCCAAAGAGGAGGGGCCAGCAGAGCAAGAGGCAAAAGAGGCTATGTGACCCTGTTTTAGATGGCCTTCCCTTGTTACAGCTTTCAAATGACATTATGCTCCCCAGTGGCATTTATCATCTCCCATCCTTTCTCAATTTATTTTTCCTTTAACGTTTTTTCAGGAAATCCTTTTAAATCCTTAGCCTCTTCTAAACAGTGAACATCCAATATGTTCTCTATCTGTGCAAAACTGCTATTCCTCATTAATAGGATATCTCAAAGTTTGCCTACAGATGCGTGACTCCTTTTGCTGGATCTAGCCCCTTTATCTCTTCTTTCTTTTTCAAGATGGTGCAAATCATCAATGTGCTGTACATTCTTGAGAGGTCAGCCACATGCACACCTCATTTGTGCCTTTCGATGATTTCCTTCTTAAGGTCTACCATAATCTCCTTCTTCTTCTGACCATCTTTCTTTTCGCACTTCTTCTTCATGGGTCCTCCTGCACACAGACATGGTCACAGTACAGCACACGTAAACATGCACAGAAATAGTGTAAAATGCACATGGTAGCATCATAGAACTATCATGCAGATGTTGCCTGAATGAGAGATACAGTGCATGCTGACTGAGGCCGTGTAGGTTATCGCGCAATGCTCATCTTGCAAGTTTTTGCTCGTTAACTGAATTAAATTTTATTAAAAAATTTTGCTCGTCTTGCAGAACACTTGTTAACTGCAGTACTCGTAATCCAAGGTTCCACTTTTTTTTTTCGAGACTGACTGATTTGTCAGAAAAAAAGGATCAGGCTTTTTCATAAATATTGACCTGGGGAGAGATTTCCCCCATTGAGATTCAGAATGAGTAAATAAATAACCAGGCTAAACAAATCAAGAGTTCTGATATCATTGTACTTGGTTTGCTATCACAATTTGGAAGAACAGCTGGATTAGATGGAAAAATGGAAGGTTTCCCTAGGTGCTGAACTGGGGGATTTACCTGTTTGCACCCATTCACCTACAATATTTGCTGCATAATTTGTGTGTATGATTTATATTCTATTTTCTCTCATTTTGCTTATCAACTTTCCATGGGTAGAGAACCTATGTGTCTCAGAAAGTACACCTTTCAGCAGCCTCAGCCATCCTGACTAAGGATAAACTAAAAATGGCATTTATAGCTCTTCAATTTCTCCCACAACAGCAACTCTGGAATGTAGATCAGATTGATCAGAATGGTCACCCTTTAAAACAGTGTTTGCATGCAGCGGAGAGCTGCTTTACTGTTGCTGTTGTTGCAGCTAATAGCAGCAGACAGCAACAATCTGTTTCCCCTCTGTCAGCAAATTAACAGGTGGTATTGCTCCTTCCACATTCACATGATCTTTGCAAGGGAGGGAGAAGCAAAAAGGCTTCCTATTTTCCTAGCAATTCTGATGCAGATGGATAATTCTCTTCTAACATTAACCAAGGTGGAAAACCCCCCACTGTCTGTTCAATGATGACCATCCTGGCACTGAAATTTTTCCAGCATCTCTGCATGTCAGTGTTCGGAATACATCCCATCCATTGCTCATTTTATGAGAATAGTGCCATGAATCCTCGAAGGGAGTAATATGATTCAGTTATGTAGAGACATGGAGCCATATCCAAGACTCTGATAATAAAATCAGAATATCAGCTGCAGGGGCAATAGTCATCTTTAAATGTTAGGCATCCCTATATTTGCTCCATGTAAGACAAATGACATCTGAAGCAGCTCTGCTTTAGATGGCTTTAAGAGTATGATGGTTCTTCAAACAGTCTACATGCGTATGATTAATGTAAACATATTTTACTGAATCCAATTTTTCTAGGTGCACAAAATACACTGAATTCTAATCATGTGAGATTGTACAATATGTCAGGCTCAGATATTGTTGGCTGATTTATGGTTCAGTCTGTGTTGTTCAAACAAGTTTAGCATGGAATATATATTGTGCATGCTTATATTTATTGGTAATCAGTCTTAACTTTAATCCATCTGATGAAAATGAAAAGCATATTCTCTACTAGAATGGATAAATAATTTCTTCAGGACCTTATTGTTCTCATGGCACAAAAGGGCTGAACTAGTTTTGGATTATCTTATTCCCTGAAGCCAGAAGGATGTTACTTGAACTTTGCTATGTGCATGTTTGACTTGTTCTATCATTGTGATAGAAGACAGCTTTTGAGGTTGATTAATTATGGCCTTTTTCGTCCATTGTTGTTATTTAGTTGCTAAGCCATGTCTTAACTCTTTGCAACCACATGTATTGCAGCATGCCAGACCTCCCAACTCTATTGCCTCCCAGAGTCTGCTCAAACTCATGTTCATTGCGTTAATGATTCTACCTAACTATCTTATCTTCTGCCATCCTCTTCTCCTTTTGCCTTCAATATTTCTCAGCATCACAGTCTTTTCCAATGAGTCCTTTCTTCACATTATTTGATTATTAGAGCTTCAGCTTCAGCATCTGTCCTTCCAGTGAATAGTCAGGATTGATTTCCTTTAGGATTGACTGGCTCAATCTCCTTGCAATCCAAGAGACTCTCAAGAGTCTTCTCCAGCACCACAATTCAAAAGGATCAATTCTTCAGCACTTAGCCTTCCTTATGGTCCAACTCTCACAGCCATTCATTATTACTGGGAAAACCATAGCCTTGACTATGTGGACCTTTGTTGGCAGGGTGATGTCTCTGCTTGTTAATATGCTGTCTAGGTTTGCCATAACTTTCCTTTCAAAGAGCAAGTGTCTTTTAATTTCATGAGTGCAGTCACTGTCTGCAGTGATCTTGGGGCTCAAGAAAGTAAAATGTGTCACTGCTTCCATTTCTTCCCCTTCTATTTGTCATTAAGTGATGGGACTGGATGTCATGAACTTAGTTTCTTTAATGTTGAGTTTCAAGCCAGCTTTTGCATTTTCTTTTCAACCTCATCAAGAGGCTCTTTAGCTCCTCTTCACTTTCTGCCATTAGAGTGGTATCATCTGCATACCTGAGGTTGTTGTTGTTTCTCCTGGGAATCTTAATTCTGGCTTGTGATTCATTGAGCCTTGCATTTTGCATTATGTACTCAGCATATAAGTTAAATAAGCAGGGTGACAATATACAGCCATTTTCTTTGGATGGTTTAATAGCTACCTCCTATACAATATTATGTACCTCTGTCCATAGATCTTCAGATCTGTCTACCAGATCTAATCCCTTAAATGTATTCGTCACCTCCACTATATATTCATAGGGATATGATTGAAGTCATATGCGAATGGCCAGTGGTTTTCCCTACTTCCTTCAATTTAAGCCTGAATTTTTCAATAGGAAGCTCATGATCTAAGCCAGAATCAACTCCAGTCTTGTTTTACTGACTGTATAGAGCTTCTCCTTCTTTGGCTGCAAAGAATATAATCAATCCAATTTCAGTAATGACCATCTGGTGATGTCCATGTGTAGAGTTTCCTCTTGGGTTGTTGGAAAGAGTGTTTGCTATGACCAGCGTGTTCTCTTGACAAACTTTGTTAGCTTTTGCTCTGCTTCATTTTGTACTCCAAAGCCAGCTTACCTGTTATTCCACTTATCTTTTGACTTCTTCTTTTAGCATTCCAATCCCCTATGATGAAAAGGACATCTTTTTTTTTTGGTGTTGTAGGCCTTCCTTAAACCAATCAACTTCAGCCTCTTTAACAATCAGGGCATAGACCTGGATTACTTTGATGCTGAATGGTTTGCCTTGGATTTGGACTGAGATCACACAGTTCTTTTTGAGATTGTACCATAGTACTGTTTATCCACTCTTTTATTTACTATTAGGACTATTTCATTTCTTGTAAGGGATTCTTGCCTACAGTAGTATATATAGTGGTCATCTGGATTAAATTTGCCCATTCCCATCCATTAATTCCCAAGATGTCAATGTTCAGTCTTGCCATCTCATGTTTGGCCACATTCATAGATCTTACATTCCAGGTTCCTATGCAATATTGTTCCTTACAGCATCAGATTTTCATTTTACCACCAACACATCCACAGCTGAGCGTCTTTTTGCTTTGGCCCAGCTGCTTCATTCTTTCTGGATCTACTTGTATTTGTCCTCTGGTCTTCCCCAGTAGCATATTGGATGCTTTCCGACCTAAGGGGCTCATCTTCCAGCATCCTATCTTTTAGCCTTTTGATACTGTCCATGGGGTCTTCTTGGCAAGGATCCTGGAGTGGGTTGCCATTTTCTTGTCCAGTGAATCATGTTTTCTCAGAACTCTCCATTGTGACCTCTCCATCTTGGGTGGCTATGCATGGCAAAGCTCATAACATCATTGAATTAGGCAAGTCCCCTCACGACAGTGATTCATGAATTGGTCCATCATACTGTCTAGAAATTTGAGGAATAATAGTTCCACCACAAGAAGATACTAGTGGACCAGACTAAAGAAAACCAATGTACCCACCAAAGGGATGTAGCTGTTAAATGGTGTTAAGGAGAGGCCTATGTAACTACCATTTAAATACACTCTTCGAGCCATCCACTAGTAACTCCAGGCATAAACAGCAAAAAAGAGGAAATATTTCTCATTACCTTCCCTTAAGCATTAGACTCAACCTATTTTAGTTGTAAATGAGCAAAGAAAACGTGATTAAATCTGGCTAAAGATGCAGGGTGTATCCTTGTGCAGTTTTCTTCCTGACTTCATAATGTTTGTTTGCTTCTATCTAAGCTGTGGTTCCTTGTTTGCAATTAAAAACAAATGTATAAAGTATTACAATCTCAGTTGCTCTCTCATTGAAATAAATAGTCCTTCCCTTGAAAATCTAAATTTGATTCTTATGGAAAGCAGTGCAGGGAAATCTGATTTGCAGTCCTACTTGAGACACAGAAATCACTCTTTCGCACTAGAAAGAACACAATGGAAAATCACTTCCAAAAATGTTGCCAGGAAAACTGCATGGACTTGTCTATGTAGTTATCAGAAGTTAAGACTGACCCAAAATTATTCACACAAAGGTAATTAGTTTCCACGTACACAGTTTAAAGTGCTTCTCCCAATCTCAAGCTGCATTCTCGTTCCTTTTAAAACAGTGGCATCTCAGCTCTTCCCTCCTTAGCTAAACGAATGAGATTTACATAAGATAGTTCCAGCCACTATTTAACCTTCCTAAGCCATCTTTTGTCTCGAGAGCTATAAGTGTTGTTTTGTCAATCTTGATCAGATAATGCTTAAGGGCATTTTTTCCTGATAGCCCTGTTGCATGAAATTGGATGGGAAAGTAACAACAATGTGAATAAGTGACATTGGACAATAATGACACTCAGCCTGCCACTATCCCTACTGTTGTCTTGTAAATGCACGGCTCGGGTCTTGTTCCATGTGATCCCAATATGCTTGATCCAAAGTTCTGTGTAGAAAGGCTATACAATTCAAGGTTGAAGCAGACTCTTCTGATAACATGAGAATTCCTCAGCAGACAAAGCAGAGAAGAAAAACTTTCCTGAAAGGAGGAAGGTGGCAAAACACTGTGCCATACCATCACAGATTTTTTAAAAGGTTAGAAAAACAAAATTGAATTGGCAGCAACTGTAGCCATCTACTGTTTAGAGCAGACTTCCCGGCAGTGGCATCTGCAGTGAGGAGCTCCTAATCTCACAGTGGCAAGTGTGATTGAAGCCCCACCTCCTTTTAATATAATAAGAAGGTGCGATGGCGCAGTGTATTAATGCCGCCAGATATGTCATCCAGAAATGGCCGGCACTCTGGCAGGTTCGATCCGCAAGCTCCGCATGACAGGGTGAGCGCCCGTCACTTGCCTCAGCTCCTGCCTACTCAGCAGTTCGGAAACATGAAAATGCAAGTAGATTAATGGGGACCTCCTTTGGAGGGAAAAATTGCTGGTCGGCAAATCGATGGAGGAGCGTCTTGGCGCGACGGAACACTGAAAGTCGGAACAAAAAACTCGCCCATCCCAGGGGCGGAGCAGGAGTCTCAGAGGACGCCCCGGAAATGAACATCGCTGGCCAGCTGAGGGGGTGGGTAAAATAAAGAAAAATGTATAATCACTAACTTATGTAAGCTGCCAAGAGTCTTCGGAAATTGGCAGCATAAACATACGATTAAAAAATAAATAAATAATAAATAAATATGCAACAACATGAATTCAGTGATTTATTGTGATCATTCAGATATTTGATCTTGGATGGTTCATTGACATGTGCCAATTATGGCATATGTGATGTTTCAAGTCCAATAAGAATATGCACATCAAACTATAGAGGCTCAGCAAAAAGCACCAGGAAGCCAACAAAATAATGCTTTACTACATAGACATGTAGACACCAGTAACATTCATCTAGGAACTTCATATATGTTAGGATTTAGAGTGAAAGAACTTTCAACAAGTCTGGCTCTGCTGCTTCTATGACATTGTGAATCTGAGTACGATTGATTGACCCAAGCTGATACGAATATTTTCTGAGGTCAGATCAGGCTAGCTAGCCATCATTATAAATTCTAATGTGGTATTAAACACTATATCTAGGGATGCCACTTCTGACCAGATGAATTAACCTATTTTTCAAGGCCACTTTAATAAGACACTTTCCTCTGGTTTTTCTATTTCTATCACCTGGTGATCAATTGGGAATACACCAAAGGAGAATGTGTTCAATTCAATGCATAGAACTGATTATAGACACCCCAATGCTGGCTAGATCTCTTTGGGTGAATGTGACGCTTGTATTGATGGAACTAACTTCCTGTCAGATAATTCACCCTCTTTTTTACCTGCAGGTTATGACCAAGTCAAGTTGAGGAAAACAATGGTATTTATGCAGTCAGCAGCCAGCCTCTTTAAACCTGGAATATTCACTAATCAAGAACTCTTTAAAACTGAAAATGGAATATATATAGCAGTATAGTTTATTTTTAGATGAATAAAGCAAGACACAAATGATGACATGGAACTTATCTGAAGATGGAAAAACAGTATTTACAGTCAATAATGGATTTTAACCTTGCTGTCAAAAAGATTTGATGTATGGAAATGTATTTAAAAAAGTAAGAAAGGCTTGTTCAAGTACAATTATTCTCTGAACTGGAAAAACATATTGGTAGATATTTGATGATAAAAAAGTTGAAAATGTTCTGGTTAGGTAGAATCACAGCAATAGAAATGAACATTTTACCAAAATATTTTTTTCCCCAAAAATGATCCTTATGAAACAATGAAGATATAATATTAAATATCTAAGAGAGAAAAAGAACAACTGATTTCATATGGTCTAATCAAAGAAAAAAGGTTCACTTTAAGATCCTATAGAATTCTGAAGACTGAGGTGGACTGGCAATATTAAATTTTAATATCCATGCTTAGTTGCTTACGTTGGACAACAGATTGGATTAAAGCACTTTATGATTTGCTTCCATTGAAAGAACAGGACTCTTAGATGGTCTGCACAAATATCTTTGATTGTTAAAAATAAAAATATGCAAACATCTGTACCATAAATAAAATGAATATTACACTAGTTGATAATATGGACCTCAAGTAAAGCTTAATACAAGCAGGTAGCATGGGTAAGGAAGAATGAAATATTTTGATAGTCTAAATGGATTCTTGAACACCATCCAGAGTCTCAATCAGTGTGGATGCATAAATTATCAGATCACCAATTAAACGCCATGGCTATGGAAGAATGCTCCATGAAGCTGATTTCCATATCATTTCGGACCATAATAGCCTTAAGCAAAATTCCTGAAAAACAGGCTCCTTTGTGCAGTATTTATGATCCATTTCAGCTTGAGGAGGTATTCGACATTTCCTCTGAGATTTACAGCTCAATTTCTAGATCCAAAGCATTTGGAATAAGTTCTGAATAAGCATTAATCCTGCACCAGGCTCTAAAGTCAAATAATATAAATCTGTAAGCAAATAATATGTACTACCAATCCAACAACTGTCAAGTAAGGGTTTTGCCAAAGGCATAGAATCTGAAGAAATATTTTAATGTATTCCAAGTTTTGCTGTATCTGTTCATTCTCCTTTTCCTATTTCCTGCTTCTAATTCTATGCAGAGTCATTTTCAAAATTCAAAATGGAGAATCTGAGAAAAATGCAATCAGTTCTTTCTTCTAAAGAATATCTTCTGTTGGTCTTCTGAAACACATCAGATAAACTGGGTCTATAAGGTGTGACAGGCTCAAGGGCTCAATGACATGCGGCCCTAATAACATTCTGGGAGAGTACAATAGTTTTGATCGCATAAGTCAAGATTGATGAATTTTGCTATCAAGAAATGGAGGAAAGAGGCTGGATGCCCTTCTAAACATCAAACTTTTTTCTTTTTCTTCATTTCTTTCCTTTTTTTAAAAAAGTGAAAAGATCCTTGCTTAAAAACAATCATTAAGACCAGTATTTTCTGATGAGAATTTTTCTCACACCATAATCATAGTCTGAATCTGTTCAACAGAGGGACTCTTTTATTCATAATTATGAGATTAAATGAGATCAACTAAATATAAAAAGCAACTTCAGCACTTTAAGAGTATATTCTTCTGTCTAACCGCAGCTAATGAAGTTCCTATGAGATGAGTTACACGTCGGGAAATAGGTGGATTCACATTTTAGGCTCATGTCATCTGGGAATGTGGCTTGCTTGCCTTTTCCAGCTCCTTCTAATTTGATGTTATAGTGAGGATTATCAAAACTGAGTTGAAAACTCTAGATGACCATTAGATGGAAAGCAAGAGATACAGACAATGTAAATCTTTTGCTGCCATTTATGTATTAATGTATTTATTAATTTTATTTATCAAATTTATTTACATATTTATTAATTTTAAATAATTTTAATTTATTTATTAAATTTAGAGTGGCTGTTCATTTTTGCAGCCCAGGTCTAGCCAGGGTGTAAATACTTCAGTTCTAAAAATAGCAACAGAGGAGTCATTTTTGTTTTGCTTATATTTTCAAATAAATCAACATTACAATAACTTCTGCAGCCATAATATAATAAATACTATACCAGTTGATGATATATGTATTTATATCCCACTATTTTATTTTAGCTATTTTAGTTATTGATTGATTGATAAATAGCTTAAAGCAGCAAACATACTTAATACCTCTTCTTTCTATTTTCTCCGCAACAACAACCTGTGAGGTGGGTTACGCTGAAAGAGACTCACTGGCCCAAGGTTATTCACTGGCTTTCATGCTTAAAATGGGATGAGAACTCACAATCTTCTGGTTCTAGCCTGGTGCTTTAACCACCAGACCAAACTGGCTATGATCATTTCCACAGATTAAAGAACTAGAATTTAAAATTGAGATAGCACTAGAATCAGGAAATCATCACTGAGGTCCAATTCAATAGAAGGACTTCTTAAGCAGAAGTATCAGGCAGGGTTAGTCTAAAAAAATCATAACATTTGCAAAACCACATGAACAAAGCCCTACCTCCTTTTCGTGCACTAAACACATGTAAAAAGGGTAATGCTTCAATCATGCAGTTGTGTCTGCTCTCATCTTTTTTTTTTAAC
>JANHZU010006115.1:343266-355140 GCA_032468055.1 Acrochordus granulatus | reverse complement strand
ATCCTAGCACATATATAAACTAGGTCCATATGTTAGACTAAGCCATCATTTCATTGATCATAATGTGTTGTATAAAGCCAAAGGGTTGAGTTCATACAACATACCAACCACTCCTTATAGTTTAAATGGGTTGAATGAATCACATTAAGTCTACGGGGCTAGTGGAATGACAGCATTTTCCTTTCTCGCCTGAGCATGGAAAAGTCACACAGGAATGAGACATTGGTTGGATTCATCTATACTGCTAAGCCACAATTTTAATTGATTTTTGCTTTAATCTGTTGTGTGAATCCAGCCAGCTTTTCTGGCTTACCGTGCGGGCTAATCCCAGCCTACTGTGGTCTCGTCAACAACCCACAGTTTAACAACTGCTTAGTTGGAATATACAACTCAGCCCTTGTTTGCCTTTCAGACAAACTGGTTTAATCTGTTTTTACGTATTTGAGTTGGCACAGAGAAAGAAGAGTTGCAGTTCGGCTACACAGTCCCAATTCGACACTTTTCCTGCTTTTAGTATTCCCATATCTCTCCCCATCATCTGTTGTCATTCAGCAAATCTGCATCTCACTGCTTGTGCCTGTGACTGATCTATTGATTGGGAGAATCTCTAATTCCCCCGTCCCTCAGCTGAAGACAGAGAAGAGATGAAACCACTGGGAAATTAGGAGTGCATCAGGCAAAGCAAGACCAATTGACAAAAATTATTTAAAACTGGAAAAGTGATCTACCCCCTTGACAATACAAGCAGTTAAATGGATGAAATGAATATTAATTACCAATAATGAATTGTTTGTAGATATAGTAATGAAGATAGAAATACCAAGAAAAACACAGTTTAAGCTTGCAGTAGAGTCTATTTTTCAAAATTCAGTGGATTTCAAAGGCATTGGTTTCACTGAATGCCCATTTTATTTATTTAGTTTATTGATCATTTATTAATTCGACTTGCATAGCTGCCCATCTCAGCAAGTGACTCTTCTTTAGGAACCGGGTCATTTTGTCTGTTGTAAACAAAATGAAAGAAAGCAAAACAACCTTGACTAAATGGTTGGGTTTCCAAACATGGGTAAATGTGAATGGATGTTGTTTTTTGTCTCTCTGTCCCTTGGTATAAATAGTGCTTTGGATTGAGCACAAACTATTTTAAAGCAAAAGAGCCATTTTGGTGTAATGGTTAATGTGCTGGACTACAAACTAGAAGAATTAAGAGTTCTAGTTTTCCTGTAGGCACAAAATACACCTGGTGACTTTAGGCTAGGGATTTTTTTTCAATTCTAGACTGGAAAGTTAAAAAATAATGGAAGAAGATATTAGCAAATCATGCTTTTAACATATTGCCAAGAAAACTACATGTATCTGTCTTTATAGTGACCAGGATACAGAATTGACTCAAAGGACCATAGCAACATTTTAAATCAAATCTGTTTACTGTTTGTTCCATGGTAGTATTATTATAAACTGAACTTTGGGATCTGTGTCACCATATCCAGCTTCTCCTCCTTTCCTGCTCTTTTTTCTTAATTTATGTAGCTTGATCAAACATGAAAACCCAGGATTATTTTGCGGTAACCATGGTTGATGAAACAAATTACTGTGACCTGATTCATGAACTGCATTAAACTAACATTTCTTAGCCAGCTGTGTCAACCTAGGTACCATGAAGTAAGCTAACATGGTAGATCTAGTAAATTCAATTAAAACCAACCAGGTGAGCATGCTGTGTGAACTTCACAGACTATGACTTCATGTGTTAAAGATATTTCCTCATTGCAGTCTCTGAGATCCCATCCCACTTGCATCATGGACTAACATCATGGACTACCATATCTACTGCACAAGTCTTTGCTGCCATCTAAGTCACTAGCTGGGGTTTTGTAGGCCAAACGTGATGATGGTGATCCCATCTTCTCCAAAATTCTCAGGTTATTCCTTTGCTACTGCTTTAAAGTTCACTCCTCCTTCCTTGTGTCAGTAAAGACACAGCGCTGTAATAAATTTAGTCCTCTAAATCACTGATTCTATCCTGGCACTGTAATATCTGGAGCAGTTCAGTACCAAATTGTGTTATCTGCCTTGGTGGGTGTGCCAATACATCTTCCTCCTTATCTCTCTTCTTCTTTGGGGTTGTCACCTTGCCCCTTTGTCATGTCACTTATTGGCAGAAAGCAAGCACAATTTAGGATTCTGTACCAGGTGTCAAGGCCTGGCAGAAGGTGAATGATGAAATGTGTGTCATTTACCACAACAAAACCTTTTCACTGGGATGCAAGCATGAGAACCCAGGGTTTGTGAAGTAACATCATCACACGGTTTTGTCATTTTTTTCCTTAAAGTTTGTGTCAGATACCTAAAGGTAACGGTAAAGGTTTCCCCTGCCAGTCATTCTGATTCTACGGGGGTTGCTTATCTCCAATTCACAGCTAAAGAGCCAACATTTGTTCAAAGATGCTTCCGTGGTCATGCGGCTGGCATGCCAAGTGAGCAGAACGCTGTTACCTTCCCACCAAAAGTGGTACCTATTTATCTACTTACATTTTTACATGCTTTTGAACTGCTAGGTTGGCAGGAACTGGTGCAAGTAACAGGAGATCACCCTGTTATGTGAGGCACTGACATTCTGACCAACCAGCCAAGTGTCTTAACTGCTCAGCCATTCTGCCCCTACAATGCCAGATATCTACAAGAAAGCAAAAACCATTTCAGATTTGCACCATTTCTCATTGATACTAGTTCAGCCTTGCCCCAGTTCAACTTTACACAATCCCCATTGCCTGTTCTCTCTTCCCCTCCCTTCCCCTTTCCTTCTCTTCTCTTCTCTTCCCATCCCGTCCCTTCCTCTCAGTACATTTCAGTGGTTCATGGCCAAAAGACTTAAACACTGGGCCCTGAATGCAAAATGGTCCAGATTGTGTTAAGGAAACTTTTTGCCTTGACATTACCAAGGAACGTTTCTAAAGATTTCTCTTTCCCTTTCTGTCCTCAAACTTTATAGCTCATAGATTTTGAAAACTTCTCTTTTCCAAGAACATTATAATGAGGTGCTGGGCTGACGAGCAGAGGATAAGTTGAAAGTGGGACCAGAGTAGGGAAAAAAAGGAATCATGTTAGAAGATGCAACTTATGTATACTGTAATTAAACAACCTAAAAATGTGATTAAAAAGTTTAGGAGAGAAACTATTACTGGATCTGGTCCTAACTTATGTCAGCAAATACCAGGTAATGATCAAAGGAAAGAGTGGATATAGCCACATCTTGTTAGCACCAAAACCAAGAATGGCATGTGGTGATTCTTTCAGGCTGGGTTCTTTATTGTTTCCACACTTATAGCAGAATCTTGCCAGACTGAGGACTTTACAATCTGCATCTACAATGTATTGGGTGGACTATTAGGGAGGGGCTGTCTTCACCCTCTTTCTGTGACACAAGATATCTGGACTGAGTTGTCTTTTACTCCTCTGGAGTTCACTCCCTCCCTCTGGGGAATCCATCCTACTACATTCCATCGCACATCTACAGCTCTGGATATGATTCTGGGAACCACATTTCCAGAAGTGTAATGACAGGCTAGAAAATAACAAGGATGATGAAGAAATGTTCCATCTGAAGAAAAGGTGACACAGGGGAGACAAGATATACATGTTCAAGTTACTAAAGGGAAGATGGTCAAGAACTCTTTTCCATGGCCACAAAAACCAGGACCAGAAATAATGGTATAAATTTCAGAAACCTATAATTTATTTCTCCTTGGGAGGAAAACTATGACAAACCTAGACAGGATATTAAAAAGCAGAGACATCACCTTGCTGGCAAAGGTCCATATAGTCAAATCTGTGGCTAGTAATGTATGGTTGTAAAGAGCATAATGAAGGCTGAGCACTGAAGAATTGATGCCTTCAAATTGTGGTGCGGGAGAAGACTCTTGAGAGTTCCTTGGACTGCAATGAGATCAAACCAGTCAATCCTGCAGGAAATCAACCCTGATTGCTAACTGGAAGGACAGATACTGAAGCTGAAGCTCAAATACTTTGGGCTTTACAAACATAATTTACACACATAATGCAAAGAGAGAACTCATCATAAAAGTCTGTGATGATGGGAAAGAGTGAAGGCAAAAGGAGGAGGGGATGGCAGAGGAGAAGATGGCTAGATAACATCATTGATGCAATGGGCATGGATTTGGGCAGACTCTGGGAGGCAGTGCAGGACAGGGAGGCCTGGCATTCTGCAGCCCATGGAGTTACAAAGAGTCAGACATGGCTTTGTGACTGAACAATAACAACAATAACAATTTGTTTAAAGATAAGGAAAAACTTTCTGATGATAAGATCTATACAACAATAGATCAATGTACCTATGGAAGTTATGGGTTCTCCATCTCTGAGGGTTTTTAAGAAGTGGTTGAGCAGCTGTGTCTCATGGGTGTTTGAAATGGCTTTCCACACATTATAGAGGGTTGGGTTTGATGATCCTTGTGGCCCCTTCCAGTTCTGCAATCCTATGAACAGCCGGTTGCTCCAGAAAAAGGTTGCACAGAGCATATACCTTGCTGCTTTAACCAGACTAGTTATTTTAAGCAGGTAAAATGGCTTTAAAACCAGAATGTGAAATTATTATAAAAGTCTGCTTATTTCTGGACAGGAAATTAGATAAGGTCAGTGTTGTGTGCTCAGGGGAACATCAGAATTGCTGGCACATAATGGTACCCATTAAAAGCGCAAGAGGAGAGAGAGAGAGGGAGAGAGAGAGAAACAGAACAGAGGGTTTTTCCCATTCTCAAATCTTGCTTCCTTTCCAGCCCAGGCAAGTGTCTGTACACCAAGAAGCTGGACATTTCAGGCATCTGCATTGTTTGAAAGGCAATCAGGCTTAAGAAGACGATTTTTTGCTGGCATTAAATTAACCAGCACTGCAGCCGTGCCAATGTTTCATTAAAACGTTGCATAAGCATTTGCCATACCATGTATCCAGGAAAACAATTTAATTTCCTGGCCTTATCACAAGCTGCAGAGACAGCCCTTCCACAGCGAGGGGGGATTAACACAAAAACTGGGGACTCCAGCTTTGTAATTTATGGAAAGCAAGCCTCCAGCACAGAGCTAGCTGTGACCCTCCCCGAGACCTGAGTGACTGCATACTTAGAAACTGGAGCTCCATCTTCTGATGCCTTCGGTTCCACTTGTTCCATTTTTAAAAGCAACATACTACGTAATTAATCAGTTCAAGTGCAGGAAAACCATTGGGGTGGGTGAAGGAGGTGAGAAAGTTACAATTATATCGCTCATCAGTGTGTTAATCTTTCTATCCCAGTCAAAACGGAGAAGAGTAAACTAGCTGGATTTTTTTTTTAAATCATAGCACTTACTGTCAATACAACACATGCTTTGCAGTCAGAAGCCTTCCAGTCCAGAAAGACATACCCGCTGCAGCTCATCAACAGAGACAACCTAAAACATGATGAACATCTCAGTGGATGGGTCCCTATCATTGTGCTAAGCTATGGCTTCATAGAGTAAGCCACATTTGATGGAATTCATACTTTGTGCTATTCTGCAAAGTGTGATTTATGAGTCATAATCACTGAATTCACCCAACATACTTTGCTCAAACCAAGCAAACACGTTTAGCAGAATCTGTGAGCAGAATCAAAATTAGTCAGTTGCATATATTTATCATAAAACAGGAGAAGCTTGATGCTAAATGTCCCAATTTTAGTTTCAAGGCAAAAATACCAGGATTCAGATCTTGCTACATCCACACCTTCAGTTGGAAGGATCTAGTAACACAGTAGGGGGTGCGGTGGCTGAGTGGTTATGATGCTGGGCTTGTCAGCCAGAAGGTCAGCAACTCAGCAGTTCTAGACTTAAGTGCTGCCAGTGGAACTGGATGAGCTCCTGTTACTTGCCCCAGCTCCTGCCAATCTAGCAGTTCGAAAGCATGTGAAAATGCAAGTAGATAAACAGGTACCACATTTGGTGGGAAAGGTAACAGCGTTCCATGCGCCTTGGCATACAGTCATGCCAGCCACGTGAACATGGAAGTGCCTTCTGTGAATTGGAAATGAGCACCACCCCTAGAGTCAGACACAACTGGCAGGGAAACCTTTTCCTTGACTTTTTTTTTAGTACACAGTATGAGTCGTCAGTGGAAATTGCTGCAGTATAATTCCCAGCATGTAGATGGTTGGATGGATAGAGATAGAGATAAGATCATCTATGGATGTTTCTATAACAAAATAGAATGGTGGACTCAGGTGTTATGGTGTTTAAAAGGTGATAAGACAAAGTCTTGATCAAAAAATAGTGCTCACGATACTTGCATGCAGCTTCCAGGAGAATGCTTCTGAAATATCAATTTCTGGGAAGTAATAATGAAAGAGAAGCCACTTCCTTCATGCCCAGTGATTGACTGATTGATATTTCATTCATTCTTTCTTCCCTCCTTCCTTCCCTCCCTTAATTATTTATTAGTTGAATTTCTAGATTGTTCAAAATGACTTTGAGCTGCTTTACAAGATGTAGTGGGATGTGTGGAAGACCTTCAAGCATGAGGGGAAGAGATGCTGCCTAGAACACGAGCAGATAAGAGAGGCAGGAACCCCCCAGTGGCTTAATGGTCAGATAAAACCTTAGAAAGGCTCACCCTTATGGATCCAATGGTTAAAAGTTTGTTCCTTCAAGCTTGCACGATTCTGTAATGTAGCCTCACAATTCATCTAGTAGAATTAATTCATCTAGTTGTGTTTCTTGTCTGTTTTATCTGGGAGAGCTACCACAAGATTAAAAAACATAGCATGATACATAAGACAAGCTACTCAACCATGATATAATAGAAGTAAAATAATAAATATATATATCTCTGTCGCCCCTAATTAGAAAGAAAAAGTTAAGGTTTTCACTGCCAGCCATGGCCAACTCTAGGAGGTGGTGCTCATCTCCAATTCACAGCAAAAGAGCCAGCGTTATCTGAAGATGCTTCATGGTCATGTGGCCGGCATGACAATACACCAAGGTGCATGGAACACTCTTACGTTTCCCAGTGAAGGTGGTACCTATTTATCTACTTGCATTTTCACATGCTTTGGAACTGTTGTTAGGAAGTGAGGCAGGTAACAGGAGCTCACCTTGTTATGCAGTACTTGGGTCTCAAACTGCTGAGCTGCTGACCTTCTGGTCATCAAGCCAAGCATTTTACCTACTCTTGAATCACCAAGCCACAGGCCAAGGGGAAAAAAAATAAGGTTTTTAAGATTGCTTAAAGGTGGGCAAGAAGGTGACCCTCTGGATCTCTGGGAAGATGCTACTCCAAAGGGTAGATGAAGCACTCTTTGAAAGCACCTCCCTGTTTTCCATTGCTGAGGGGTTGATAATATTAAATATAATATTATATAACTCCACTATTTTGCGGTATCAAAACAACTAACCAAGATTCAATTCCTGCCAAACATTACCCAGTCTCACAGACAATGAGTCTTCCTCAACAGGGACTATCCAAATGTGTTGGAAAGCAATGCCCATAATTCCCAGTCAGGTCCAAAGAGGGAACCAAACTCCAGTGAAACAGTCTCTCTCTTTCAAAAAAAAAAAAGGGAGAAAAGCCTAAATCCAAATGGCCATCGCCAGGTTCCATTTTTCCTGCGCCCAAAACTTTGACAGTCATAGAAGGCATATATTATGAATTCGATTCTTCAGGGCAGCTTTCTTCCCCTGCTTCTTCCCCCCTTCACACACACACCCAAGAGACAAAATTAAATCATTGATATAATATTGCATATACTGTATTGTACTCAGGAGTTTTGAGGGAAATAAACTAAGACATGCTACTCCAATTGCACCCCCTTCTGGTCAATGAAATGAAGTAAGAATTTATTGAAAATAAATCTAAAATCGAATAGGATTTAAACAAAAATTTAATACACCGACACATCCTTTGAGTTGAGCTTCATTGATCCTATTGTTATGGAGATGTCCGTGAGAAGTCACTTTGCACTGCCTTGTTCCAGGAAGCTTTTGTTTCCCACTTTTCTAATTTAAGCAATATCTGGTGATGGTATCTCTGACCTTGTTCTGTTCTTTTGAGAACAGCTGGACTTCACTAGGTGCTATCTCCGAGTGGGACATCTACAGCTGAAGCCTTTAAGCCTCAGTGGATACCATTTTGACAGAGGAAAACTCACTTTCAGAGGGAGGAGGAGGAGGGATGCATTTTTTTTCCTTTGGCCATTTATTTAAGATTTGTCATGATGGATTTGACCTCAGTACATAGATCTTCTGACTTTCTAGTTATACTAGAAGGAGGAATTAAGAGCAGTAAAAAGATGGCCAAAGAAGAGCCATTTTTTCTATTCTAGAATATTAATACTGCGTACCTTTTAGAATCCATTCCAACTTTTTTTAGAGACCAATGGAAACGGCAAAACCCACTTCCATTGTTCCAGCTCCCAATGATAACTGAACAACCAAAGCAGAACCAAACAGAATCCAAGATTCCACTACAGCTACCACTCTCCTTGGTGCGCTTGCCATTGACATCTTGGTTTATTTGATCTCTTTATTTTGACTGACATTTGTCTATATCATGAAGAAGAACCAAAGAATTTGGAGACATTGCAGTAACAGCTCTTTTTCATTTTATGGATATGGGAAAACCTTGAAAGTTGTGAACAGATTTGGGTTGGGTTGTTCAGGAAGAATACATCATGTTTACTAAATAAAAACGGGAAGATTTCACTTCAACAGAAATGTTACGATATTAACAAACTGGAAAAAAAAGCTAAGGAAGGAGCTAAATTAACTCCCGAGTTTCCTTACCCTTCCATTTTTTTTCTTTTTTCTGTACAGAAAGTGTGACTTCTTGATTCAGTACCAGACAGGTGTGATGACAAAGCCAACATTCTTTTAATTGTTTAATTTATTAGGTGCAATTACAATCCCAGGTTCTGAAAACATGAAAGCAGGAAAGAACTCAGACTGTTTATGGAGGATCGGGAGTGTATTTTCAATTCATATTGCCCTTGTGAATCTCTGAGTTTTGCAAAGGAAGAAGCTGAAGATTCCATCATGCTATATTTAACTACTAGTATATCCATAGTTTTCCCTGAAGCGTGAGTGCCAAAAGAATTGGAATGGAAAGAGGAAAGGAAGATGCTCATATAGGGGCTGCAGCCCTTGCTCAGCTTCTGAGTAGAGAAAGTTGTTCCCATTAATCCCATATTAATCAGAAAACTATGGTACAGAACAGCCTTCTGCAGCCCACAGAGATACTGGACTAGAAATTCCAGTTCCAACAATCCCAGTCAATATAGTATTTAACTATGGAAGTTGTAATCCAAGGCATCTGGAAGGCAACAGACTTGGAAAGGTGGATTAAAAAGCAAATGGCACTAGTTACAAAGCACTACTATTCTTCAAAGCTTTTTGTAATCAGTTTATTGGACTATGTTAATGATTTTTGTCATTGACAGTATTCGTGAATGTTGATCTTCAGACTTCAAGACTGGCAAACTAAAGATACACAGTTATTCTCGTCTTCAGTTCCATGCGTAAGAAGTGGCAAGGTGGACCACATCTGCTTCAAGGAACTTGAGGAGACTTTTTCATGCATGTAGCACTATAATCAGTTGTTTGTCTTCTTTTTAGGCACTACATCTTCTAGCCAGGATTCACTAATTCCTGACTGAGCTAGAACTTTGCCTGAGCATTTGTGGGGTTCTCTGCTCCAGAACTTCATCCTTAAACCTGAAGCCCTCCAACAGTAGGAGGGCTAATAATTTTCAGCCAGCATGGTCTTTGGGTGCCAGGCCAGGACATACTGGTAAACAATGAACGGTGGTCCTTTGGATTTTATACATGAGATTATGGAAATTAGATTTGAATATGGAGAAAACCCAACTTGAGATCTTTTGCTTACACAACATGGGTTCCATCACTCAGCTATGGCCCATTCCACCAGATCAGAATCCAGCAATGATCTCTTCAGTGCGCAGATCTCTTTTGCTAGTTGGGGATATGATCAAGACAAAGACCAAAAGCTAGAAATATACTCTATAAACTTTGCAAAGATTCTGTGAGGCCTTCCTTATGTGTGCATGAGTGGTATGAAGTTTCTCTTCTGCTTGTTTCCCGTCTTTCAAAAAAATAGGGAGAAACTACTCCTGACATCTTCATTTTGAGAATACCGTTGATCAGGTCCCTTCTTCTAAAGTGTACGTTCCACATTAAGTCATTATCTATGCTGTTCACTCCATTAATTCTGCTAGTTTTATTAGCAAAGTTCTGCTGCCTAGTCCTGTAACAGTGACAAGCATTACGAAAAGCTAATCTGACAGATAATGACTCCATTAAGGGTTGAATACTAATTGGTTTACATCAGGGGCCTGGAATTAATTGGTGTAAATAAATTAGCACCTGAGCAAAGCATCACTCTAGCTTTGGATTTTGTAAATATCTCCCTTTAAACAACAACAACAAAACCCTCAACACCCTGGATCTTCAGCAAAATACAGCTGCATATAAATAGACAGGACAAGTAATTAAAATGTGGTAAGAAAGCCTGTCAAGAAAGGTTGAGTATTGTTGTCCAACTACTCTGAAGACTGAGATGGGAGAAACTTTGCTTGCACATTTTGAGTAGGTTTTGATGAGTTGTGCCAAAGTTGTTTTCCATTTTTTCTTTACTTCCGAGACACCTGATTTCTATGATTTTTATTATTCTTGAAAATAAATGCCATTAATAAAAGAGGCGAGTCACCAAAAACAATCCTATTTCACTTTAATCTAACCTATCAACATGGCAGCATTGCAATCCCTCATGGATACTAATAAAACCTGTAGGTATCCAGTAAAGAAAATGGCACCAGAAAATTTCCTACTGTGGTGTTGTATAACAACAGCAACAATAACAATAGCAACAGTTTCTCTTCTTTTGAGATTTGTGGACTTTCAAGTAGACAGCCTGTCAAATAAAGGATGCCATCAAGCCAAGGATCAACTTCTAGAGTACAAGGAAGGAAAAAAACCCTTCACAGTAGATGCAGGTGCACTGAACATTTTTGGGGAGGAGCCAAGAGTCACAATGGGCACGGTGATAACATAAAATGGATGCGGCCAGGTGACATGCGTAGAAGGGTTTGCGATAGTCTGGAGTTTGCTCCGGTTTGGAGGGATGTACCTCAGGGAAGGGGCAGGACTTCCTTTCTTTCTTGGCCCTATTGTAGTACTTGCACTTCAAAAGTTTCATGCCCCCAAGCGGGGAGAGGAGAGACAGATGCCAATTTTAGTGGGAGCGATGCTTTTAAATACAGGAATGCATTTCTAGCCTCTTCAGAAGAAGGGGCTGAAGGCATGCACAGCTCCAAGCTGAAAGTTGCCTCGTTCAGTGTCATACTGTCAGATTCATGGAAACCATATAAGTTAGGTCCTCATAGACCAAGCAAGCAGCAGATCATCCAGGAGAGAAGCTTAGGATGAAGTAGAAAGAAGAGCAGAAGGAAACAAATGGGCAGGGAAGTTGAAGGAGGAAGAAACAACCAGAAATGGAATGTCTGTGTATGTGTGAGTGTTAAATTCACAGGATTACTTGCAGTGTGCTCAGTGATTCTCCTTCCAGGCACAATTGTTGTAATAAAAAAAGAGACTTATCTTTTCCTTCTCCAAAATCCTGCACCACAAGCCCCCAAAGTGTGATTATTCCCTAACAACAGAACCCGCACCATCTTCTCTTGATCATTTTCTGTGAAAAAAACACAACCACCACTGAACAACCTCATTGAAAAAACATAGTGTCAGGAAGGAAGCAGCATCAGTTTCCTCCTTGAAGCTAAAGATCTCAGAATGAAGAGGATTCAGTGCTTTGGCCACTCATGCATTCTTTTGGTG
>JANHZU010006115.1:332777-343166 GCA_032468055.1 Acrochordus granulatus | reverse complement strand
CTTTTGGTGGTGGTTTGGGGGGGATGTTGAGAAAGGAATGGAAGACAATAGAGAAATTAACAACCAAGAAACAGAAGGTGAGTTAGTTGTGTTGACATCTCCTGCATAGCAACTCCATTCAGCTAGAGAGAAATCTGGAGAGGAGCATTTCAGATGAGTATTGGCCTTTAAGTGGAAAGCTTCTGTACAGAACCTAGCACTGGAAGGTGTGGAAATTGGCCACTCTTGGGGTATCTCTATTATTGCTATTAAGGAGCTCGGACAGCTTGTAAGAGATTTGGGTATCATCATGCTTGGCATGCATGCTTTCTGTGTTACGCTTTTAAATTTGTTTGCTACAATTAATAATAAAGCTTCTAATTTCTTTATGGCTTGGGCATCTAATCACTGTCCTGACACTTGGCGAAACAGTGGATAAGATCCAAATTCATATTTTATGTATTTGTGCCTCACCTTTATTATTTTTACAAATAACTCAAGGCGGCAAACATATCCAACCCATCTTCCTCTTCCTATTTTCCCTACAACCACCACCCTGGGAGGTGAACTGGGTTGAGAGAGAGTGACTGGCTGAAGATCACCCAGATGGCCTAAGGTGGGACGACAGTAGAACTCACCATCTCCTGGTGATTGGCCCAAAGTCATCCAGCTGTCTTTCATGGCTAAGGTGGGATTAGAACTCATGGTTTCCCATTTTCTAACCAGGTGCCTTCACCATTAGACCAAACTGGCTCATTTCATATCCATATGAATTCTTACCCATACTAATTCATATACAGTATTCATAAATTCATATCCATATTAATATTTAACTAAACCTTTAAAAACCTGTAGAAAAACTTGCATAGCCTAAAGGATATAACTTAAAGATCATCTCCTTTTCATTGCCAAAGCCACCAGTTTTGTGAAACTAAAACTATCTAGAGACAAACATGGATACTTATAAACTTTTCCCAATCCCATGACCCAAGTTCTCTGGATTTCAGTGAGAAAACAGCTTGCAACTTTGGAGAACAGCCAAACAAGACCACAGTTACTGCTCAACAAATGTAGCTCATTCTCCCTTCCAAGTATATATAATCAGGATTTGCATGTAGAATTTGCATAGAGGATCCATGCGAAAACAGAGGTCTGTGGGTTAACTTATTTTAAAAATGCAAATATAGATCTCTGCAACATCCTTTTTTAGGAATTATTCAGAGTTTAAGAACAGTGCTATTTTTCTTTATGAGGGCCAACATTTATTATTATTATTTTTTTGAAGAGCATAATGAAAATAATCTAGGAAATGCAATTCCAGAACATTTAGTGCTGATTTTTAAAATAGGGTCAGGGGGTTATTTGTATATTTGCCAACTATCTCTTCTCTTTGATTTTCCTTTCATTAAGAAACAAGAACATTTATTTAAGATTCCTTTAATAGGCCTACAATTAACAATTAATTTCAGCTGTGGAAGCAGAAGATGCTCTGTTTAATTCCTGGAAAATAAACTTTTAAGTAAGAGTACTTTTAAAGTAGAGTGCACTAGGTCTACAAACAGTTTTAAAAATGTTAGCACAGTTCTTCCTCAATTCTTCCTATTTCTGTTACTCAGACATTTAGATCATCCAAAATCCTAATCCTAAAAAATAATAATAATAATGACAACTTACTTATTTGATTATTTAGTTGAGGAACTGATACGGACACCCAGCTTGAATAATTGTGATTCAGGATGCCATGCAACCAACAAGCAAGTCAATAATAACAAAGTTGTAGAGTTAAAAACAAATCAAAATGAATAAGCAATTGGAAACTTTAATTTATATTTCACCCTTCTAGGTGGGAATTTCAATCATCTTGGCTCCAACACCTTAGGAAAGAACCAGGTTTTTAAAACTTTTTTAAAGGCACAAAGGTTGGGGCCAATTGTATATTGGGAAGAGGGTAGCCACTATAATAGAACAGATGTCCCTCCTGGGTCCCATCAGATGGCATTGCTCCAAGGAAGGGACCTGAAGAATGCCCATCCTATTAAAGCATGTGGATAATCCTTATAATGGAGAGCTTATAGAGCCCAGTGCTGAAAGCCAAACTAAATAGCTCTAAAGCAACTGTAGGCAATTTTGATATCTAGACTTACCTCTCTTGGTGCATACCTGCTTTTCATTCACCCTTTTTATTCCTGTTTTTATAAAACTAAATGGAATCTGCCAAGCCAATATAGATATCCAGTCTCTGGTGTCTTTATTTCCAAGAATGTCTCTTGGCTCCAGAGTGGTTGCCACAATACTTGAAGACAATTTTAAAAATTCATACCTTTGATCAGAGGTTGGACTACTTTTCCATAAAAATAGAAGATCATCCTGGAAAATGGAAGGCATGAGCAGGTTAATCAGTAGCTGGCCATATGGGTTCAGAATGCATTTAGAGAATGTACTGTACATCTATTTTTTTTTCTAAGCCTTTTGATAAAAATGCTCACAATATACTGTCAAATATGCCCATCAGCCAAAAATGTTGCCAGACTTGTGTGATTATTTGGTGATTATATATAAATAATGACCAAAATATTCAGCATTTTAGATTCAACTTACTACTTATATAAATTCAGGTAAGTGTTTGGACAGTGACTATACTTTTTTTTTAATCAAGAGAGCTCTATTTCATTTGAAGATGAGAGTCAAGAAGCTAAAAATCCTTCACTGGGAAAGCTGCAAATGACAAGCTGAAAAGAAATTTGAAGTCATTGCATCATAATGTCTTTCCCAATGATGCAACAGTTTCATACCCTATATCAACTGATTTGCAAGGTGCAAATCCAGCTTCCTGACCAAACCACCAGCAAAGGGAATTGTGGGGAAAAAGAAGAAATGGAGCTCCTAGATTGGCAAGTATTAACCAAGGAAAAGGGTACTGACCAACTAATTCTCAACTGTCAAGCTTTCCTAGTGGGCTAAGGACTTTCTAGGGGGGAAAATGTATTTGAAAGTAAAGCTGGGAAAGAACTTGTTCAAAGCTATGAAGTCTTATGCATTTCCCCCAAAGGCAAGATACAAGAGATTTTCAATTGTACAGGACACACCTAATCTTGCCTCTTATCATTAGCATGACAAAATTTGGTATTATCCCATACAAGTGGAAGCAAAAATCATGGCATTGTACTAATTAATGGAGAATGTGACTGATATATTTTGGATTTTTCTTTTTCCCTCTTTTAGTAATGCTGATGAACTGTACGAAACTGAAGTGGAAGAATTTTTGCAAGCTGCTGCAAAGTACGATGAAAGTGAAGAGGCTGTAAAAGAAGAGTACAATGATGATGAAATGGACTCTGGGACAGAATATCAAAATGGAAGTGATCCTGAACTGCCCACTACGGAATTTTTCTCTGATGAAACCGAGAGTCCACCAGAACCGGCTGAGAAAACATGTGAGTTTCATCTTTGCCTTGTCTAACAATGGGGAAGAAGAAGGTTAAAAATGTGAGAAATCAGGTGAGTATGGTACAAAGGAATTATAAGAAAATCACCCCTGCCCATATGCAGGTACAGTGTTGCTGATTCTGAAGTTAGAAAAAACATGTTGAACTGGCCTGCTCCTCAACTACCTGGCACTAGGGAAAGAGATTTGCTTTCCATTTTAACACAATTTAATTGATTTCCCTCTCCTTGGATCCAATTCACAACTCAGACTCTGTGAATCTTCAACATCTGCACTTCTCTGAATTATACCATGATATTCCCCAGTTTTAAAACATGTACTATGGATCATGCAACATAAGATTAAAAAATGTGTTAAAAATGTAATGTGCAGTACCCAAATTTTCATGCAAGTTTTTATTCCATCTCAAACTAGACTGTTGCAATAGAATAGGAGGGTCAGAAATATTTTTTGTGTTCCACTGGGAGTCACTGAGAGTGAGTTAGACAGCCTCATCAACTTCTTAAATCAATAAATAAATCATTTTCTCCAAGTAACTGTCTTGTATTGCTCAAGTAATGTTGCAGCTGCCTGTTGAACCTAAAGTGTTTTGATTCAAACCTAAATAAGTTGCTACCTTCCTCAATCTCCAGAGACTTTGAGACTACCACCTTCAGAATTCCCAGCTAGTGTAAAGTAGACAGTTGACAGGTAATTCTTTAGATGCGTGGCTGTAATCTCATATGCTTAAGAGACTGAATAGTAGACTATGGTGAGGCCAGATATAAAGCTAAGTAGAAGCTTTTCTGAGATCCAATCTTTTGTAAGTGAAGGCTGTAAGGCTATCTCCAGACACACCCAGTTTTGCAAACTCTTGAGAAAGGTCATGAGAGTCCTTTCAAAAATTGTCCTCCTGTTGCAATGTTTAATATGATAGCTGAGAGAAATATTAAATAAATAAATAAATACCTAAATATTCTGTTCACGCAACCTGCTTACCCAACCAAGATCAAGACCAAGCACTTGCATTGCACAGTATGCTAAACTCGGTTAACATTAACCTTAGTTTGTTGTTGTTCTTGGCTTAGCATATTTGTGAATCTAGCCTGTTGGGCAGATTTATGATTCAATGTATTGGATATACTCAGAAAATGAGCAGTTAGGTTAAGAGTGTTATATCTACACTGTAAACGCAGCAGGAAGTAATCATATTAACTGCAGTTAATTCAATTCTAATTAAATTTAAATTAAACATTAGATTCAATTTAACATTGATCCTGGATTCAGGCATTTCTTGGCATTGGCTTCATCTGCCTTGAGAAAAACAGTTCCCTAGCATGTCACCCAAAGGCCAGGAGCAGACTTCCTTTGAACACCGCTGGTATAATGGGAAGTGCCAAGTAATCTTGAAATAAAGCAATTCATGATGCATTGAATTCCAAATCCTTCTGTGTCAGATGAGATGAGGAGGAGGAGGATGACTGAAAAGAGGAAACTGTTATGGGTGTTTTCTCCTGCTTTTTTATTGCTTTATTATGTCAGGTTACAGGTCTCTGTTGTGGCGAACCTTCCTCCTGTTTTCATCTCATTGTAAGTCTTCTCCATCATTCTCGCATCCCTGTGGCTGGATTAAGGAAAGTATATTCAAAGATTGGTGGTAGCAGGAGAAATATTGTGGAAGGTGGTTTGGTATGTAGATTGACTACGAAACTCTCTTTAGAATATTTTATCCATCCATCAGAACAGTTCTGACCCTCTATATGGAGAAGATCAGATATCCTTCCACCGTGCTTTTATTCTTAACTTCCAACTTTTTAGTCCTAGATTCCATTTTTGGTGAGCTGCCTCCAAAATCATTGATCAAGATCCATCTTCTGTTTCCAAAGCCACCCCAACCTCTACAAAGACCAAAAACAAAGCAACCTTTATTTTTCACTAAAGTAAGTGGGCTGTGCTCTGTTTTTAATAACTGCACGACAGGTTCACAGAACTGGGATTCAAGGAAGGATACATGAATATATATTTCTAGATTTGCCCCAGTTTCCATAAGGGTGTCTTATGCCTAAAGTTTTCCAAAGAACTTAGACAAAGTCACCAGAATATAGGAAGAACTTAATACTCAGATATGGTTCAATTGAAACAGGAATACCATCTCATGGTATTTGAGGTCTGGAAAGATAATCAGATGATCAGTTTGGGTGGGAAGAGATGTTCCATGGCTTGAAGATATTTTATTGAGATGTTACCACTTCTATATGAATAACTTATTTTCAATAAAGATATCAATAGCTCCCAGTGGCTGCAGACAATCTGGGAACCGTAGTCTTTTCAGCTGTGATATCAAAAGTTTGAAATGTGTTCAGTTTGGTCTAGCATTAGAGCCTTGTTCCAGCTCTTCCAGAGATAGCTGATGATGGCTCTGATTATTCAAGCTTATGCTGGTTTTATTTCATTTTATTTCACCGATGCTTGCTTGTTGGACACTGATGAGCAGTATTTTATTTATTTTTTATTTATCAAATTTTCTATACTGTCCAACTCCCAAAGTCTTGGGTAGTTTTAGCTTTTTTACACTCTTGATCAGAAATAAATTGGTCATTTTTTTGGAAATAGTTAATAGTCATTCCCTGGGCATGAACACTAGTCACGAGATGGTCTTTGGTCAGATTCAGTTAGATAGCCTTTATGTTCTACGTGGCCTCCTTATCATAAAAACATGGTGGTGTAGATTAATGATGAATCCAAGGAACTGATCTAAGCCAGCAAATAGTTGGTGAACTGGTGTTTTTCTAAAGGCTTCATGGAAAAATGCCTTATACTTCCTGTGATTGTTATTTTAAGACCTGCGTAGATATGGAAGAATGGAGTCAGGAATCTGTTGCAGATGCCCTGGAAAAGGATAAAAAGCAAGAAATTCCGAAGAAAAATTTTCTTCGTATTGGAGGCATGTTGGTTATTCCGGTCCCTGCAAAGGGCCCACTTTTCACAGATGAAGCAAAGTAAAAGAAAACATCTGAGACTTCCACAAGAGCAAGGAGATGGCAAATTCCAAGGCATTTTTCATTTCAGATAATAAAGATACAAAACGTCGGCCTTTAGAAAGGAGCACAGCAATTACTTAATTATTTGCATAAAATGTTAAGGTGCACATGGATGTATAAAGCAAAAGCATAAAAAGCCTAGCTGAGATTGTGTTTCATGTGAAATTCTGGTTTCCTGTGACAAAAATTACGTGGCAGATAGAACCCAAAATTTTCAATTTCCTTGCTCCTTTTTTTCTGTTTTAACACAAGTCCCGGCTCTGGAATATGCAAAACGAAAGCATAAAATAATCAAGATTAAGAACACTTTCACAATGAGAAAAATCTGTTTTGCACAGGCTTTAAAAAAATACGGGGGGAAAAGGCAACAGAGGGTGGGCAAGTGGAAAATATAAAATGTTACGCATATGATGAAAAATCTTGGGTGAAATAATGTTTCTCCTCCTTCTCATAACGTAGAGACTCTGCTTCTTCATATATTGACTTTGTGAAACTCACTGCTGAGTGGTGCTGTAGTGATGATGCATTGCCCAGCTTTAAAAGAGGATTAGAAGATTTATGGAAGACAAGGCTGGTGGATCAGCAGCTAATGACTATATGGATCCTCCAGCGTCAAAGGCAGGATGCCGTGTAGCAATAGCTGCTGGAGGGCAGTTATTTTCATACTTAGCTTCCCAGAGGTACCTGCTTGGCCTGGCCTATGAAATAGGGTGCTTTGAACTGATCCATCAATAGCATTTAACATTCTTAGGACTGTCATCCAGCCAGACATTGACACCAACACAGTCTTCAGAGGTACCTTTAGTAATAAGCTACCAAATGTATAGATTTATAGTCTATAGCTGTAATCTGAATACTCAATAGCTGAACTTTCAAGTCCCCCAGCTTCAGCTCCCGAAAATTAATCCCAGAACCCGTGGCTAAATAAAGCAAAAAAAGAAAAGAAAAACTCCTCATGGCAGAACAACAAAAATGTTTCAATAATCACCATTTTAGCCAGGGAGAATTAAGACTACGATGATTTAAGATGAAGTATTAAATATGTAAGTATAAAGTATTAAATATGTATAAGTATGAAGTCTCAGCATAAAATCTGCGGTATAGTTCATCTGTGCTCCTTTTGTTATTTTTTCTGTATTATTTTTCAATGTTCATTTAATGAAATTTTAAAAAGACATTGTGTCGGATGATGTTTCCATAAGCATTTCCAGACCACGAAAACAGGATATTGAACAGGAAACTGCAGAATGAGAGGGAAATGGGTGTAAGAGAAAATAAAAGACAATACTTATCTACTGCCTCACAACAACCACATAAGCTCTGAACCATCAACAAAGGACATTGCAAAGACTAATTAAAACCACAAAGCAAGGTAGAAGCTTCTTTGTCGGCAAGAAGACTTTTCAAATCTGGAAGACAAAATTCAGCTGAAAATTAGGAACAAGTCATCACACTCAACTAGTCTTTCCATTTATTTCTTCTCCTCTTCTTTTATGACATCATTGTTTTCTCTCCAAGGATCTACCCAATGACTTCACAATATAAATTCTCAACAGGAAAAGAAAGAAATGGCTCCTGGAAGAAAACAGGTGTCCCCTTGAAGAATGAAGAAGCAGGAGAGGTGACAGACTTTTGTACTTACATAGGTCCTTTGGGTTGGGGGGGTACTCTTTTAGACAGAATTGTTTTCTGAGATTAAGCAGAGGGTCACTTCAAAGACTATCTCTTTAGTGATTTTTGTCCAAGAGATTCATTCAAAGATTTAAGACTTGATGGTCATTCTTATAGAGACTAACTAGACCTGCCATTTTCCAGCCAAAAGCTGAGACTAGAAATATTATATCATCTGGCCTACATTATAGGTGGAGTTCTACCTATGATAATACAAGCTGTCCATCCACTCAGAGTATACATTGACATGGACATACTTCCAGTTTTGTCCCTCCTTCCCATCCTTGTTTCTTCTCCCTGCAGGAGACAGTAAAATTTATGGATGTCTGCTGTAAGTAAAGAGAAGGTAGGCTTAGAGTAGGAGTGGTATTCTTTTCAAAGAAAATCCCCACTGTCATTGCATCAGCTTTGGCTGAGTCCTGTAGATGATGCTCAGAACTACGTAGGACACTTGCAACAAGATGGTTCTTCATCAGTTTGAAAGCAGCTCTCTGCACTTTTGTAACATATAGTGTCAACAGTGTTTGACAGCTGACCCAGTGTATTTCTACATTAGTTGCAGTGCGCTGAAATTGTACTAAAACTAATCTTTCTTTGTAATTATAAAATTGTAATTTATATAATTATAAATTATAATTTATTTCTTCCCTCTGGACAGCACTATAGGGTATTGCATACCCAAACAATCAGACACAGGGAAAATTTCCCCCTGTACCATCATTCAGCTGAATACTTGACTCATGCTATATGACAGGATACAAAGTGCAAAGAACTCTAAATTAACCCAGAGGTTCTGTCTAAGTTATGGGGATCTGTAGAACTTATCAATAGATTGTAGTTTTAATCCTACATTTTCCTATATTCCTTTTCTACTGGCTGCATATTTTGGATGCAAAAAGTACTGCGAAATGCATAATTTGTTTATGTTATTATTTTATTACTGATGTCTTGCAAGTATACTGAGAGCTGCTGTACCTGAGTCAAATTCCTTGTGTCAAATTCCATGCTTGGCCAATAAATTACTGTATCTGTATCTATTAAAAAAACTGTTATGGGGCTCTGTAGAACTTCTGAGCAATGATTCCTCATTTTAGAGATGCTTGCCTAACTTAACCTCCTAAGTGTTAGACTTCAGATTCTCAAAGGGAAAAACTGACTTGATCTTTTAGCTGAGATCCTTTTGCATATGACCAGACAGATGCACCCAACATGAATTACCAATAGAGGTGCAAGAAATCACTCTGCCCTTCTACATGGGGTATGAGATCATTACTATTCCATGTCAAGCAAGGATAGTGCTCCCTGTATTAACCTCTTCTTCAGGATTTTCAGGACAGCAGAAGAAATTACCTGAGATTGTTTTTGAGCGGTAGGGGAGTAGAAGTTATAATAATGGGAAAGGGCTTTAAAACTGAGATAAATCATTGTTCTGTCTAGCCCATTACCTGCACTAAAATCAATGGTTCTCCAGGATATGGCACCAGAATTTTCCTGGCTTTCTCTGGTGATACTGAAGGTTGAACCAGGGCTCTTTTGGCATCTAACACAGGTTCTCTACCATCACAAGTGAATATTTTTCTCAAATCTTACATCCCTTTTTGTCTATGTCAGGTTTTCATCCAAACTTTTAAAAAGGGGGAAAAAACCCACCCTATGAATCAGTTTCTTGTGTTTCATTTTAAGGTAGAGGAGAAGATAGGAAATAGTTCTTCTCCAGAATCTGCTCCCCCAGGAAGGCACCACCTTACTGTGGTTGAGGGGCTTGTGTGCTCTGAAGAAGATGAGAGCTATGTCAGAGGTTCAACCATACGGGACAGATCGCATCAGAGGAACCAAACAAAAAGTATCTCCCTCCCATAAAAAATATGAGATGTAATATACAGAAATCCATACTGGTTCAGTCATCACCCACAAAGACCATGCTAAATGTTGTTGGGGTTCCTGGACATCTGGTGAAAAATGGACTACAGGACTCCATTGGAGAAGGAAATGGCAACCCACTCCAGGATCCCCATGACAACAACAAAAGACAAAAAGATAGGACACCAAAAGATAAGCTCCTCAGATCGGAAGGAATTAGAAGTATCTCCAGAAAGAGTGAAATGGCTGGGCCAAAGCTGAAGGGATGCTCAGCTGTGGATGTGTCTGGAGGTGATAGGCCGATGCACAACATTGCATAGGAACCTGGAATGTAAGGTCTATGAATCAAGGTAAGCTGGATGTGGTCAAACATGAGATGGCAAGATTGAACATTGACATCTTGGGAATCAGTGA
>JANHZU010006115.1:288814-307631 GCA_032468055.1 Acrochordus granulatus | reverse complement strand
TTCAGGGGAACCAAGATGTGATAGAGAGGCATGGGTGACTTCAAAAGATAGAGAAGCTCAACTGTGAAGAAGCAGTTAAATTTTCTGAAAATGGGATGCTTCAGGAAAGAGTTCATCTTCAATAGGTCTACACTGTAACTCTCAACTGAGATATACAGTATATTCCCCCTCACACACCTGAAATGAAAAGTGATATAGCTTCCATCCTGCAGACTTTTAAAAAACAATGAATGGAAAGCTCAAAGTAGGATGAATATGCAACTTGTGTGGTGTGTTATCTCACTGGATGTTTCTACCATCATATTCTAAATAATTCAATTATTCACAGAAAACAATGAAGTAGATTTGAATTTTGGTTTTTAGATGTTGTAGAACAGGAAATGCACCATATATCAAGTTGTGTGGGAACATAGCAGACTACACCAATATGGTTAGAAGTTACATAATCTATGATAAGATTTAGATAATATATATCAAAGGACACTTATACTGCTTGAGATTCAGGTGTGGAAAAAACTTGGCTCACAGAATTTTCAAAAATAATGTGGCAAGTACTTTCTGTGCATAGAAGCCTTAAGGACCAAAGTAACATACAATAACTTGCTTTTTAGATAAAATTAATTTTCAAATGTTTGTAGAAAATGCTTTAAAATTATTTATGAAATGTGTCTGTAGGTTTAATAATTTATTAATCATCATCAAAAATGAATTCATAGTGAAACTCTGATTTAACAGACACTGTGAACAAGAGGATGTGTCTTACACATAAATGTCTGTAAAATCCAAATTTATTATATTTGCATCTATTTACATAATTATGAAGATAAGATAATTTATTTTATTAGTGTTAGTGGCTAAAACAAGTCGTCTGGATACAACAAGATGGTCTATTATTTGAAGGCAATGTCTAAATGTAAATTTTGTCTGTTGTATCTGATATATATGATGGAATGTAGCCCAGATTCCCCAAAGGACGAAAATACAACTCATTTCAAATAGCTTGTGTGAGGGAAAGAGGATGAAGACAACTCCCCCCTAATAGTTCCCAGAGTATATGCATTATGGGGATGTTAGCAAGCTTTAGTTGGGCAAGATTCTGTCTATGGGTGACAAACAATAAAGAAATTTGCTTGGAAGAATCACAACATATTTTTCTTGGTTTCTGGAGCTTTACACTGCAATCCGTTAAATGAGGGGTCTTTTGGACCAAAGGTTCATTTGTAATTCCTGCCTTTACCTTATAAAGTATAAAACAAAATATATTGATACCTTTGCAGCATCTGATACAGTGTCCCAATTGCCTCCACTTAAAGAAAATTTTCCACTACCTATTCGTAACAAGATTTCTTCAGGGGTATCATTGGGACCATTGGCAAAAGGTGTGTAACTAAAAAAGAAGAAGAAGAATGTTAGTTTCTTTTACATCAGTAGTGAAGAAACATAAATGCACCTTGCATATTTAGAATGGCTTTCTTATTCTGGGTTGATCCAACAAAATAAATGGAAAAGCCATGGTTTTGAATATCTGTAAATTCAAAGCTATGTCACCATGAGAAAGGCGCATCTTACCCTGCAAGCATTGTATAAAGGAGAACACCCAAGCTCCAAATATCACAAGCAGCATCATAGCCTTGCCTCATGAGAACCTAGAAGATGGACAAAAACACTGTTTTATTGTGAGAAAGACAAGGCCTCACCACACTCAGACTGAGACGTCAATTTAAATCAATGTTTTTCAACCTTGGCCGCTTTAAAACTTTGCACTTCAGCTCCCAGAATTCTCCAGCCAACATCAACATTCGGTTAAATTCTGGGTTTCCATATTTGCCTCTACACGTTAAACAGCCCATTTATGTATGCTGTTGTGCGGACTACAATGGTGCAAGGAACAACAGAACAGAGCAATCTATCCCCAACTCCCCAAAAATCTTATGCAATGCAAGTATTACTTGTGGATTTAAAAAGACAATGTGCACAACTAAACAGAGAAACGCATACCTCTGGTGCCACAAAATTAGCAGTGTAACAAGGTGTTAAGAGAAGCCCATTCTCTCCCCGGAGTTGCTTTGCAAAGCCAAAATCACAAATCCTGATGGAATCAGCATTATTAGAATCGTCCATATATAAAATATTACTTGGTTTAAGATCCCGATGCACAACCTTAAAAACACATACAAAACCCAATTGTTCAGGCCAAGATTGGGAAAAGAAGCCACGCCAAGTCTTCCAAAGTGTTAAAAAAGATTAAGTAATTCTATTAGCCTCAGGAGCAACAAAAATGGGACCTCAAAATTAGGAGCTGACCATGGAATCAACTTAACCAGCTGCAATTTAAAAGTTAATCATTAAATCTGATTTTCTCTTTGGCTCACAAATACCAGCTTCTAAATCAGGTTTATTTGTTTATTTGCTTAGTGATTTATTCATTCATTTAATATGTATGGCCACCCATCTCAACAAGTAATTCTGGTCAGCAAACAATCTTAAAAGGATTTAACAAACAAATCTTCTCTCTCTCCCTCTCCAACTTGTCTCCAGCAATCCCCAGCTAAATTCTAAAATACAACATCCCATCTAGCTTTATTTATTACACAGACCAGTCTGGTTAGCCTTTCTCTCCAAACCAAGCTGTTTATTAAAATGATCTACATATAAGAAAATGATGAATCGTCGATGCTCTCTGAGCTTAATTGCTTTCTTGCAGATGTTCTATTACCCAACTAGGTAACATCATCAGTGAGGTTTGCTCTCTGTTTATATTCTCATACAAGAGCATCAAAAAAAAAAAAAACAACACACACACACACACAATTCAACCCTGAGCTACAAATCTTCTCTTTTATCAATATAAAAAAATATAAGGATTTCAGTTATCTATTAATATTCTCATTAATCCAGGTTATTTTTAGATGGATTGAAAAAGCCTTCCGGATAGAAGGCGAAACATCTCATATAACATCTTATAATTAAGGATTTCAGTTGTTTATTTCTTGCCTTTGAGTCAGTACTGACTTCTGATAACTTGCCTGGACCATTCCCCGAAGTTTTCTTGGCAAGAGTTCGGAAGTGATTTGCCATTGCCTTCATCCTAGGCCTGAGGGATAATGACTAGCCCAAGGTCACCCACCTGGCTTTATGCCTAGGTGGGAGAAGAACTCATGGGTTCCCAGACTCTAGAATAGTGCCTTAACCACAATGTCAAACTGGCTCACAAAGGTTTCAGTACATGGATGATTATTTATGTATTTAAAAAAATGTATGTAGCTGCCCTACATACAACTCTATGCAGCTTGAAACAGCTATACCACCACATACAAACCATAAAATCATAAACCAAAACCCAATTAAATTATCAAAATTTGCACAGCTTACTCCTTGACAATGCAGGTAGTCCACAGTTTTAGCGATGGTGTATAAGACAGCACTCGCTTCTCGTTCTGAGAAATACTTCTGTCTGAGAATACGATCCAAGAGTTCACCTCCCTTCATCAATTCTGTGACAAGGTAGATATATTTACCATCATCGTACACCTGTAGAAGTTTAATACAGTTGAGTAACACATACTCCCAAGAAAGCTGCATGAAATGAAGGATCTGCTTACAGGCACACTAAGCAGAAGGAATTGCTTTTGCACAAATAGGCTGCAAAAATTCCATACTATGGAAGAGTTTTTTGCTGCTCCAACCTGGCAGCACAACAGAGAAGCTTTTAGGGACTGAGGGAAAAAAAGAGGACCATGTGCTATGGATTCTTTCCCTTGCTATAAAATTGATACAGATGAAATTACATTTCCACTCTGTATAGGTGTACAATCTGACATGACAAAGCTTATTTTTAATCAAGCAGAATCATTGAGCAGTATCTCTTCTGCATTCGAGCAGAGAGCAAACCAGAGAACAGAACTTCATTTTATCAACATTCAATACTTTGTACACTATTTAGAAACCAAGCAGAATACTTACATCTTTTAATGTAATAATGTTAGGGTGCTGTCCATAACGCATCAAGATTTCTATTTCTTCAGAAGGATCTCTCTTACCTTTGTCAATTATCTGGAGGGGCAAAAATGACAACACAAAAGGATTGCAGGATATTAAATTCAGCATATTGGAGGGCATTTTCCATGTCAGAAAGTATTGAGTAGTATTTTTCAAGGCCACCTTGAAGAAGGGCTTTGAGCAGCCTTCCTCCCTTCAATTCCCAAAAATTGCCAAGCCAGGATTACAGTTGAGTGCCAACACTTATAGACAGTACAAGATTAGATATAATATCTTTGGAAGTTGTCCTGAGCATTTCAAAGCATGGGAATTCCTCAAATATAAAACGGATACTGAATCTCTCTGGCATAGATCCTAGTTCTAAGCAGGTCCACAGAGGAGACATATATCTGAGATATTTAAAAAGATGGATTAGGAACAAGGCAGCAAACTTGAAAGACCTACCAACGTAAGTGCTGTACCACTTCAAATCAAATCTTGAACTATCCAAATGACAAGAAGAGCATGCTAAGGGAACTCATCAGTTGGTAGACATAACCCATGTACTCAAGTTCTCCCTCATGCCAAATAGACGGAAATGAAGAAGTACCAGTAGTAGTGATGATTTTGGACAATATCTTCTTAATGTTAAACTTCTAGGCAGCACATCCACAAATAACTGAGTACCATAATATGTTCACTCCCAAGGAGGAACCATATACTGCCAAATTTGCAGCTTATGAGCAACGTCCAGGAAAACTAAAATGAGTTCTATGTTTTACAATATATATGTTTATTCCAAATAAGATGAAAAGAACTTAAATCTTAATTTAACCTAAAAGTGTTAAGAAGAGCTATAAAACATTTATTGAATGTGGGCTAATATTGTTATAAATATTTAGATCTTTAAAGTGATATAGAAAAAATTAGATATTTAAAGTGGCATAGAAAAAAACATACTTTGACAGCAAATTCCATATTGGAAATTGTATGGATGCAGCGCTTGCAGACGGAGTAGGAGCCCACACCAATGTCTTCTTTAAGTTCATAAGCATCCGTGAAGAGAGCACTGCTCCCATGAAGTTGCTAAAGAACATAGTAAAACAACTTTTAAAACCTTGCAATTATTTCATAAACTTTGTTGGAACGTTTCTGCAGGCATTTTATTTTTTATCAGCTCTCTATAACTTGGATTGTAAAAAAGAAATGTAATAGTAAATCAGGGGGGAGGGGGAGGAAAGACCTAAATAGAGCAACTTTTGGACCATCATGTTCATTTTAAATTTTAGGCTTGATGGATACAGATGTTGATGCATCACAACTGGTTCACATAGAATATTATATCAGACTTTGGTTGAATTTGGATTGTGTATAGTTTTTCCTTTTCTGCAGTCTATAAGCCATGGTTTCTTTCACTGGATGGGTCTCTACATCCTCCTGAACCCATGACAAACTTTAACGACAGATATTTGCAGCTAGCTATGATAATGAAAAAAATTACCACTCAGGGTGACATGACTCCCCAAGCTCTACAATGACATACTTGTGTCTCAATGTCAGACACAAATATGTATATTAGAGATGAGATTGCACTGTGATATCATGATAATGATTTATTCATTTCCACATGCAACCCCCATACCTCTGTCCAAAGACTTTATGACACTGGCAGTTAATATTAGATGTGAACCAGGACTTTTTAAATTAAGTATGATTTGTCCCAAAAAATCCAGTTTCCAACCATAGTGAATCTATAACTATAGTTATATAATTATAATAAACCACATTTTATCATCTATATGTATTAGAAAATCATGACTAAGAAAAGTATATTTTCTATAGGATACAGGGAAAGTGTCAGTATGAAACTCACTGGAAATAATCCCTGCAAGGACGCCTCACTCAATGTAATAGTTTACTCTCAAGTACAAAGACAGATATTATGTGACCTACATATTCCAAAGAAGCATTTTAACTACCTTGTAGTGGGTGAACTTACTACTACAACTTACTATGCTTACATTATTTTTTCTGAGCCCTGCCAAACATCCATATTTACAAATCAGAAAATCAAGCTCTTAGACAAGCAACCACTTAACAAACAGTTTTTCACATTTTAATACTACATTCATTGGTCAGAAATGGTTGTTTCAATAGTTTTGCATGCACACAGAAGTCAAGAGTAGAAACTCGTCTCCCCTGTTTTACCTGTACTATTGGCAAAATGTTGTTGAGAGGAGCAATTTTGTGGTCTTCTATACTGCTAGTTGCAACAAAACTGAATCCTTTGAAGAGCTGATGTGCATTAGCGCTTGGTGGAACACCTGGTGAATCTTAATTAATTGCATAATATGATACGTTAGATTGCTCAAAATATACCATCATATACCATCATGCAAAAGATTTTATATTATACTGCACATTGATCAAACAATCTTCTTTCTGAAAAATGGCAAATGCAAACACCTAATTCATTTACAACACTAATTCAGTTACAAAGAAATAAATAAGGAAAAAGTATGGAAAACTGATATCAAATCAGTAGTATTAAGTAAAAGCCATTTCTTTAAAAAATCTAAAAAGTAATAGCATCTTTCGAATATTTGTGGTGGAGACCAATAGGAATGGTCTATATTTATTCATTCTTAGTAACTATTTATTTTATTTATTTATTAAATTTCTATACCACCCATCTCACCTAAGTGATTTTAGGCAGTTTCCAACAACATTATACCTTTTCCTATTATTATGCCAATCTTTTAAATGGAATCTTATGTTGTGAATGAGGAATGGGGATAGGGAAGATACAATACATTAATACATCACAATTTTTTCAGTGGATATTACCTTTGGGAGTTTTTGCTGTGAATTCTGGATCAAAGCAAAAAGTGTCTTCTGGTCTTCCAGAAGCAGGTTTAAATGGAGGCTGGATCTCCCTCCTGTAAAGCTTCTGAAATCAGAATCACAAAAGCTTATTTCACAGAATATCATGGATTCATACTGCTTTTCTAATGAGAGGTTCTTTGCTTCTGCAGATTCAATTTTAGAAACATTTCCTTTCTGTCCCTGTGCTTCTTCCCACACTAGTAACTGTCCCCAGAGTAGCAGAAAGAGGAATCAGCAGAACTCAACTTCTCCTCTCCTTCTGTTACTAAAAAGTTTGTTTCTTCAAAGAGACTTAAATGAACAAAAGAAAACTACTGGATGGGAATACAGATATTCTCCTAACACTAGCAGAACTCTGCTAGTGATCAAGGCGCTAAGCTTGTCAGCTAGAAGTTTCAGACCCAGGCATCACAAAATAGGGTGAGCTCCCATTCTTTGCCCCAGCTCCTGCCAACCTAGCAGTTCAAAAGCATGTAAAACTGCAAGTAGATAAATGGGTATTGCCTAAATTGATGGGAAGGTAACAGCATCCATGCACCTCAGTGTATAGTCATGTTGGCCACACAACCTTGGAAGCATCTTCAGACAACGCTGGCTCTCTCAGCTATGAAATGGAGATAAGCACAGCTTTTTTTAGAAATTATTAATCAGTCATGACTGACAGGGGAAACCTTTACCTTTTTATAGAATCAAAAGGTAACAGGCTTTTCTTGAATCTGCATTCATTTTTGTAAATCATTTTGAAAAGCTTACAAAAGCTACGAAAAGAAATAAAAATCCCTAATAGGTACATATAAGTTACAAAAGGGGGAGGAAGAGGAGGAGGAGATTCGAATTTATTCCATCATTATTATCCCTTTCATCTGTTCTTTGCTTGATAGAAATAATGGCTATTACTGCTTTACCTGTTCAAGGTATTTCCGAACATTAAACAAGGCAAAGAGTTGCCAAGTTTTACATTAAACTTGAGTCCTTACTAGAATGATATCCTGAATACGGATTTATTCCAAGACTCACATTCCAATCAATGGTTGAAAAGAAAGGGTGCCTCTTTATTTCTTCAACCCCATCAGGACCGGCTCCTATAATTTCAAGGAACATAAGGCACAAAATGATTGCAGATCAAAGGATGATGACATATGCTGTTGAAGGTCCCCATGTATTGAGAGAGACAACGGAAGGAGTCCTAAAAGCAGGCATTCTCGGTGGGGTTCCATTGTTTCTACCCATTGCTTCTCTATGGCATGGGTAACTCCTACTCTCTTGGTCTTCTGGAAGCTTGCAAAACTGTGGGTCTTTTTGAAGGCTTTTGGAACTTGAGTGTTGCAGAGTACCAGGTGCCAGGAATACACATGATAAATATTACTTTAATTATATATTGTACTTCTGGGATTGTAGCTTGCTAAACCCACAGAACTGGCTATGGGTTTGCACCCTACTTTGACTAGCCTTGATTGTACATTCATAAATAAATAAAATAAATCTTCAAACTCTGAAAAAAAAAGCACTGAGTTTGAGTTCCCAAGCACTGGATTCCCATTTTCTCCACTGTTCTTGCTGCATTGCAAAGGGAGATTGCAGTCTACACAAACGTGCTACTGCAAATGAAACAAAAATCACAAGATGAACCCATGCGCTTAAGCACTGAAAGTGACTACTGTTTTCAGTGGCAGTTTTAGAACCAGTTCAAGATACCAAAACTAATATAAAGGTACTTTTGAACAAAAAAAAAATCAAGATTGTTTAAACGTTCAGCCATGAACATTTTCAATAACAGTAATAATATCTGCCTATCCCAGGTCTTTGGGAAGAACTCACTAGATGGATAGAAATGCCAAATCCAGTCTAAACATATGGCTGACTATCTGACCAAGCATAATAAAATCAATATTAATTATCTTAACTTTGACACTGTAGTGTTCTGGAATTTCATATTGTGATTTCATAGCTACCCATATGATTTTTTTGGAAAATATATGACTTCAGTTCTATCACCTCTTTCTTCTAGACATGTTATCTTCCTAAATTAGCTCGAAAGGCAAGAAACACATCCATAATACATGACAATGGGGAGGTTACGAAATGATACGACACATCTTTGCAATATTGCAGATTAAGGCATTTCTCTTCTCTAACCTTTGACCATGATGTTTGGAGGTTGAGTCATAGCAACTGGACTTCTTCTTTTTTTTGGTCAGAGACATTTTGCTGCTTAACCAAGTAACTTGGATAAGCAGTGAAACATCTTGAACCGAAAGAAAAGAAGTCCAGTTGCCATGGCTCAACCTCCAGAAAATTCTACTTGATGACTGAGAATCTTCATCAACTTTGACCGTGATATTTTGGAGTGAAAGTCCAGAACATCTGGAGATTCCCACCCGAAGGAAGACTGATGAGGGCAAGACTAACTTACCTAGCCTGTTTGAAGGATTCCTTTTAAAAAGCATCCTCAGAAGACTCTGAGCTTCAGGGCTAAGGAATTGTGGCATTCCAAGTTTTGCTCTGAGAAAAGAGAAAATTCAGATTCAAGATGTGCTTCCTAATTAAGAGGTCAAATGCAAACAATTTACTTAAATGGGACTAACTGAACTCAAGCTTGATAACACTTTCCAGTTTCTAAAAGACTGTCTAAGTGACAAGAAACAATTGTTCTAGCTTAAGTATTTAACTTTAATCTAATTTAAGCAGCTTATAACAAAACAGCAGTTTCAACCTTGCAGTGCCTACAACTATCTTTTGTAGTTGACTAAAACAAGCATTGTGTTGCTTTCATCTTAGAAACAAGCTTTAACTCTCTGCTTGTTTGGGATTATATGCAGGTTGTTGTCCTGGGAAATCTTCATATGCCGCCAGATGACAACGCAATTAATAGAGCCGTTGGTGATGATTACTGGAGTCATTTTGCCTCTCATAATCAGCCAGAGTCAACATCTGGAAAGCCAGAGATTCCACTTCCCTATCACTTTAACATCCCCTATAAGATCAGGTGTCCCTTCTCAGAACCAAGGCCTCAAAATTCTCACTGAGGCAGAAAGTCAAGGTCACACCCACACTGTTTTGAAAACCATCCTCCACCCTGTTATTATCAGAGTCTGGAAAACATGACACTGATATAAGATTAATTTTAAATCCAAGGGTGAAAATGTCCTCACATATTCCTGGAATCAGTTTTGAACGTCTTCCTTGTGTCTTCTTTTTTATATATATTTCATTAAAAGTTTTATAAAGAACATAAAAACAACACAACCTGAACTTTTTGTGCATGTGCTTTCAAGTCATTATTGACTCCTGCCAACTGCCTGGACTAGCCCTTGCAGTTTCCTTGGCAAGATTTCAGAAGCTCCTTCCTAGGGCAGAGAGAGAGTAACTGGTCTAGGATTAAAATTACACATATTTTTTTTATATATGTAATATTTTTTAGCCCACCTCTCTAGTCCGTTGGGTTTTTTATTTTATTTTAATGTTTTATTTTATTTTAACATGTTTATGTCTTAATCAATGTTTTTAATGGTTGTTTTTGTTCGCCGCCAAGAGTCTCTGGATTTCGGTGATATAGAAATGTAATAAATAAATAAATTACCCATCTGGCTCTTCATGCCTAAGGCAGGACTAGAATTCACCGTCTCCCAGTTTTTTAGCCTAGAGCCTTGAACCACTGCACTAAACTGGCTCTCATTGCCTTTGAGTAGATCTTGACTTCTGCTGATTACAAATCCCTGCAGTTTTCTTGGCAACATTTTTGGAAATGTTTTGCCACTGCCTTCTTCCTGGAGATGAGGTAGAATGATTAGCCCAAGGTCCCCAGCTGACTTTGTGCCTAACAGAACTAAAATTCATGGTCTTCCGGTTTCTAGTGTTCACCACTACACCAAACCATCTCTGATATTAATGTGTATTGATAGCATTTTATTGTATTTGTTTTATTTTATTTAAAAATTTATACCCCACCCAATTCACAGCAAAATGTACTGTATATCTTGCTTATTGTCTAGATTTCTGTTGGCTATTTTGCACAAAGGGCACCAGTCATTCCTCAACAAATTTCCTGCAATAGGAAAACTTTATTAGTAACCCCTTATTTATCAAAGTTATCTTAAGGATTAAACCAAATGTTTATTTTTCCCCTCTTTTTAAAACAGATAAACACTTTTATGTATTTTTACGGTAGGGATTTCTTGCCTGGAGGTTGTAATAAAGGTTTAATTTGATTTGATAAATACTTTTATACTATTTAAAGCCTGAAGACTTTAAATAAAAATATCCACCTGCAACATTTTTATCAACAACTTGTAATCCATGCCATCTTTGTTAACTGGCAAATACTTTTCTAAATATAAAAATACTTACTTGAGTATCATATTCATAGTTTCATTTCGGTCTTTACCTTGAAAAGGTAGCGTACCAGTGAGCATTTCAAACTGAGAAAGAGACAAAAGACCAAATATTTAGAAAACAAATAAAGCTTAAACTTCTAGCAGTAGAAAACCTCACTTCTTATTATAATGTGCTGTGAAGCTACACTAATTTCCCCTTAAAATAACAGAATTAATAAAGTCTAAATAAATATAGATAGTAAATCTATATTAAATAATTTTGGTTATATTAGAGGCTTCTAAAAATTTACCCTGGTATACATTTGGTTAATTTTCTTTAAATATTCAAACAGAGATATTTAAACATTCAGACAAAACTGTTGGCTGAAAATGCATTTATAACTTCGAAGAGTTAATGACAAACATACATACTTCATTGCAACCACATTTACCAGCATTATGTAGTATGATTTTCATCATCCAATGCTAATTTAAGTGTTACTTCATATGTTATTTTGCTTAGATTTAACATAAACTGTGTTTAGTTCAGAGAACATTTACAAATAACACATTTCCCCTCATGTTGTAATCTTAGCAGCAGAATTATTATAATTATTAATTATAACTTATTGCAGTTCATTAAACGTGTACGTCACTGAATCATTCTGATTCCTGGCAGCTTCCAATATAAAATACACTACAATAAAACACCCATGGTAAGAGAATACCCATGCTTGTGTGTGTGTACATAAAAAATAAACAAAATAAAACCTCACTGGCAATAAACATTCAAACAAGTAAATATATTTCTCCCACTTCTCGAGAAACACCAAACCCAACTGCTGTAGTTTTGCAATATTAATACAGTACATCATTTTCCACAATCTCAAAAGCTTATGACATGCAACACAAAATTGGGCCATCAATGCACAGTACCATAAGAACACCAAATGACCACCAGTCAGCACTTTGGTTATGGCCCCGCCTGTTCACAACTTCAGGAGCCATGTACTCTACGGTACCGCAGAAAGAATATGCTTTCTTCTCTTGGTCCACCGATTCTTTGCTTAAGCCGAAATCTAAAATAGCATCACAAGTGAAGAGAGTCTGAGCAACATCAGTCACAAAATGTTAAGATTTTGTTAATAATCTGCATTATTTAGAAAAAATACGTTGCATAGCCTATAGATGAGAAAATGATGGCCCTCTAGCTACCATTAAAAGTCTACTTTTCTTAGCCCCACCCAATGAGAAAAAATAACGGAAGGACATGATCTTTTCTCATCTTTTACCCAATTGTGTGTCGTGGTACAAACTCCACCCCTTTTGTACCTGCATTGTAATGTTATATGCAGGACATAAGTGGCCACACTTGCAACATGCCATGATGCAAACATCATTATTTTGACCAAATCTCTCCTTGATGCATGCAACCCCTGAGCCCAACGACACCAAGTGATAAGATCCTTTCTATAGTCTAAATTTCAGTAGACGGAGACTCAGTCCCATTATCAGTAAACTCTTAATTAATTAATAAATGTCCCCAAACAATTATCCTGAAATACCCACAAGCTGCACAATAACACAGCATTGCTTTACTGCTATGTTTCTTGCACCTTCCTAGTTACATGAATTCATATTAATTAACATTACAACATGATGCTTGGTTTGTAATATAAATTATACATAAAGTAGGACTGTGCACTATCCATAAGGCATGGACTTGCTTTAGATGTAAAAGCAGGATGTCCAACCACTGAATGAATGAACATTTGAAGGAGAGAATTAGTTTGGACATAACTCTAGCCCAGTTTCGCTAAAGCTTCTTCAGATTAGGGCTTTGATCCAATATTCCTCAGTCCTGACAGCTTTACAGTAAGATATGTAGTCTTCAACTCCAAAATTCCCCAGCCAGTCAATTCTGGGAGTTGAAGTGCACACATGTTAAAGCCATCAAGGTTGAGAAACACTGCTTTGATCTCTGCATGGCTTCCACCAGTGTCCAGTAGAGGTGACAGATTTTATTTGTCACATTTTTAAACCTCCCATCTCCCTCAGAGATCTGCGTAACACTACATAGACCAATCTACTGTTTTTAACTGTGAACCTTTCTCCAAGTGAAGAATTTCAACTTAAGACAAGTTCTTCTTTGCATCACATCACAGATGCTCAGAATATATGCATGTGATAGTTTTTCTCCCAACAAAAAAATCAGATTCCATACCTAGCCTGTATGCTCGTTTTTGCTCACTCTATTTTCATGTTTTCAGCAAACTGTAGTGCAGCCAGGTGGCCACCATATGTTTTCTAAGCATGCTTGTTTCACAGGTGTCATTTTAGTCATCATTCAGTGATAAAATGTGGTCTAGACTACCTGCAGTTAAGTTTTGAATTAGAATAATGAGGATCATTATTTCTCCAATAGGCTAAAAGCTGCTTTCTAGTTTTAAATTAGTTGTATGTCTGTGATCTATTTATAGAGTTTTGTTGATGCGGCACTTGTTGTTTTGATTAGTTGATTTATTATTTTATTGGAAACTTTGTTTTGCTTTTCTCATACATACACATTAGTTTGCCCTAACAGTTGGTGCCACGGAAATGTTATAAATAAGCAATTACTACTTTCTGACAGATCCAAATGGAACTACCAGACACTCTAACCAGCATGAAAATAGGAATCAGAAACATAAGAGCAAATTTACATATTCCAGAGAGAAGGAAAATGGGTAAGAAATCTAATAAGCTGTCTCTGAAAGTATAATATACAACTGTTCGTTGTACAGCTTTTTAAAATTTATTCATGGTTGTTTGAATTATGGTGATTCTTTAGCCTTGTGTTTTAATTGTGTACACTGTCCAGAAATAGGCAGCTATATAAATTCAATAAGCAAATATAATTTAGAGAGAGGAAGCTGGAAAAGCTTTATTGTTTTCATGTGCATCATCTTAACTTCAGCCAGTGTTTGGAGTACTGTTTTAAGCTTCATCCTTAATACTTAATTCTGAAGAATGTTATGTGGTCACCAACTTGATGGCACATAATCAGTCCATCAAATATCTTTTATAAGACTGAAAGCATCTCAAATGATGAAGAACCATAATAACTGCCACAGTCCCTTTATTTTATTATTTTTGAATCTGACCAAGAGTCCAGACTCAAAGGACTCATGATATTGAGTTTATTATTGTATATAATAGTAATAATTACTATTATTGCTTCTTGACTGCAGTTAGTGCTTCAGTTACAACATTTCAGTCACTTAAAATATATTTTAGAAATGTTTCAGATTAAAGCATTTGATACTAATGGTATGAACATGCATACATGTCAAACCAATTTAATTATTTAATGTGTTTTGTTAAATGTCTTATGGCCACCCATTCAGAAGACTCCTTGAGACCATAATAAAAAAAATCTGCCCTAATAATGACAATTTCAAAGTTGTAGGGATTAGTTTTGAAAAAATTACAGAAAGTTTGATTGAGGATAACCAAGCCATGTGATACTTAAGGGTTTCTTTGCAGTGAACTTGAGATCTTAGTGTAATGTAAAAGCAATTCAGTATTAGTTTGAAGTGCTTATTTCCCTAATTCTGTAAAAATATCAATATATCTCACTTGGTAATTTCGTCATTTAAGAGCCATCTGAAGATATTATCCAAGCATAGTTAGATTTATACTGATGTTCTTATACATGGTCCTCTCACTCTCTCAGCAAATATCTCAATCTAATGAGCTAATGAGAATAAACATGAATTAGGTTCAATCCACAAGGTTAAGAAAAAGCTTTATAAATGCAATCTGGCATTCCTTTAAAACTATGAATTTTCAGTTTTAATGACTAACTCTGATATACATCTCTGATCCATTCAGCACTATGCACTGAAAACTAAGCCTCTTTATTTCTTTTGCTACAACAATATGAAACCAACCCAAAATTCACTCATAAATGCCCACACTATTATTTTTCCCCTTCCCTAAGGGCCAAGAATGCTAAGATGGCTAGCTAACCAAATAAGGTGCTTTACCAGCAACTTTCCGATATATTTTAGACTTTTCCTTCCTTTCTTCAGAAAATGGTTCTCTTCTCTGAAGATCTACAGATAAGACTACTGTATCTTATTATTAAGAAGCAGCCATTGGTGTCTAGTAGAAGCCACAATGATATGACATGCATCACAACATCATCCAACAATGACAACGGGATGCACATACCTCTCCTCCCATAGATCTGACAAGGGAAAATAGAGGTTCACATGTGCTCAGAGCCTGTACAAACTCCTGTACGACCTACTTTCTTTTTTTACAAAGCAACACTTTTTATATATTTTAGAGCAAAACATTGAGAAATCTAACATCGAGAAGCAACTGTTTGACCGAGTACTAGAAATGAAAGAGAAGAGGGCTTAAGTTTAAGTGTATAAAATTTAAGGACACAGCCTTTAAGTTCTCGTAATGGGTTCCATCAAAAAGAATAGGAGAGATTTCATCTGTAGTGAATCCAGATTTGTACATGCAATTCTTCTATCAGCAATCTAAAAACATAATTTATTTTAAATAATCAGCAAAACAAAAACATGGACCAAAAAGGAAACAGACCACATAAATATAAATGATGAACCCATACAAACTTCACTTAAAATCTTAGCATCCTGGAATCCAGAGATTTCTCCCTACATGCATTTTTATAATTATTTTGTAATTTTACACACATTAGTTTTATAACCCTACAAAACCAAGATTTTCTTGTTTCTCATAAAAGGCAAAATGTGAGCATTAAAGCTCCAAACTCTTTGACTATTGTTTATCAGAGAAATGGATGGTTTATAATTTGCAGTGATGTGTGCCATACTTTTAGGGGTAATGCTATTTAACAAGTTTTTGTGGGGTCCTTGGTGCTCTCTGAGCTTGTTTCTTTTCCTGCAGACATTTCATTACCCAACTAGGTAGAACCATCAGTGCCAACTAGGTAACATCATCAGTGTATCATCATTGATATCACTGATGATGTTACCTAGTTGGGTAATAAAACATCTTCAGGAAAACAACCCCGCTCAGTGAGCACCAAGGACCTCAACGTTCAACCCTGAGCTACCAATATTCTACAATATTTGGAAACAAGTTTCTAAAAACAAGCACTGTTTCTGCTTCATTATATGTTGAAAATTTTAGCTTTGGGGTGAAAGATTATGTATTTTCACATAATGTAGAGTTGTCACCATGCATTGTACTTTGACATGTGCACTGCTATGAGAAATGAGAATACAGTAGCCAATTGGCAGACATATCCACAGGAGGTAGTCAGAAAAGTCAAGAGAGCAACCACAGCAGTGTGATTGCTGATCCAACTGTTTTCTATGTGTAACACACTTAAAAATGGGGCCAGGTTATTTGAGGAACCGTCATTTCCCAGTTACATTTATCCAACCCACCAGAGAAGGGAAGCAGGGTATATTAGTGGTCTTTTCTACTAAAGAGGTCAATCTAGTGGGACCAAGAAGAAGGACCTTGTTCATCATGGCTCCCTCAACCTTGCGGAAATAAGATTCTTTCCACCTTGATACTCTTTCAAAAGGCCTTGAAGACATGGGTTTTCCAGTGGACCTGGGGATCCCAGGTGACATGGAGCCCATGAAATGGTTTGTCTGATTGTTGTTGTTTGGGGCGGGTATTGGGTTTTGTATTTGGGATTTTATTTCTGTAAGCTGTGAGTTGGATGGCAATATAAATTTTCTTAATAAATAAATAAATAAAAATGGATGCTGCCTTGACTGCAGCATCATGGCTGCTCTCTTTACTTTTTGGATCACACCTTGAAGACCCCCCTGCCAATTGGAAAGGACACTGGAGGAAGGCTTAGAAGAGATTACAGATAGCCTAAAAAAACCCAGTTCTTTTAGGAATGGAACATTTGTTGAACAAAAAATTGAAAAATATTTGAAGGATTAAAGGATGAAATGACAGATGAATCTATCCAGCAACAGTTTGACTCAATTCAAAATATCTGCCATGATAATTGGTTGAGGCTATTTATGTTAATATTAAAAAGAGCTATACTAATAAGTTCCACCTACCTGTTAACTTGATATGTCCTGCTTCATCAAGCAAAATGCTGAAAATTAAAATTCACATTCACCAATGCACATATAACAGGAATATTTTAAAATATTAATAAGACGACTGAATAAATTAGAATGTTGTTGGTACATTGAAACAAACATTTAAGTTTGTTTAATTAATGAATGATTTTCTTAAAACATATGATTGGGGGAAAAAAGAAGAGTATAGCTCTTCTGCAATGATTATTTATTTTATGGCAAAGACAAAGAAGTGTTTAAATAAGAGTACTGTAGTAGTGGATAAAATACATTTTACTTTACTTTTCTGGCTTCAAGTCCCTGTATACAATTCCCAGGCTGTGCAGATGATCCAAAGCTAGAGCCAGTTCTGCGAGGTAGAATTTCACATCTTCCTCTGTAAACATAACCTAATAAGAACTATATAGATTTACATTCCGGTCTTGTTAAATTTCTGAATATCAAAGACGTTAGCAAATCCCATGATGATTAAAGATCTGTGATGCAAATTAACTAGTACAGTACAGTATGTTCTCCATAATCCAGGATGGACCGACAAGGTGAAAATGTACATATACATCTTCAAAAAAGGACAAACATTGGTCCTATGAGTTCCCAAAGCATAAATATTCAGAGCACACCTTCTGCTTCTCTTCAGCAGTGACAAATGAATGATCAGAAGGGAAACTGAATAGTGGCCTCTGGAAGACCATGTGTTCAGCAGAACATCTATTTCTTCTGCATGAAAAGAAGGTCTAAATGCAGTCTAGAGACCTTTACTTCCCATTTTCCATTCATCATTTCTCTAGGATGAAGGAACTTCCCAAAAAGGTTCCTCCCTTGGGAATAAAGGAAGTAGGAAGCTGCCTAAAAAGATAAGGAGTATCCAATGCATGAACAAAATCATGTCCTATGAAGATGATGATGGTGGTGATTTATAGCCATCCAGCTCCAATGGCTGGGTAGCTATCAATGCAACATCAGATATCCTTTAGTATAAGCATCTCAGAACACAGCTTTTTTACACACTAGTTGTTTAGAAATCAGGCAGGAAAAGGTGAAAGTGCAAACATAGGACCCGTACGCTTGTTAACAAAATCAAAGTTCAACCCCAGAATAAACACAAAGCATGACCAAGCTCTCTTGATGTATAAGCATGTTTTCATTTTCTAAATGGGAGCTCTAAAAACACATGAAAGCATATTTGTGAACTGAATAATTTTAAAATGCAAACCATACACACTGATCCACAAATAGGTTCTACTGTGCTTAATGGGGCTTACTCCAAGGTAAGGGTCTATACTGAAAAACCTGAAGCTTACTGCTCATTAAAAAAATACAGCCATCGGAAGAGTTTTTTATCTGATAATTAAAGATGTCAAGTCAACTTCTTTACTTGCTGCATTTATTATATTTTTGATTCTTGTAATTTGAGATGCCCACAGTTGAAGTCTCCCTTTAGAATTCTTATTCTATGTCAGTCTCATTGATCTGAACAAGATTATTTGGGTATCTCACACAAGTACCGCCCCTTCTGGCGGGAAGGTAACAGTGTCTGTGTGC